>JAJOOO010033099.1:0-16967 GCA_029582685.1 Solanum piurae
AATGTAATCAACCATACAACAAGAAATAAGAAATGGATCCTACAAATTCACCTCAAATGGCAAAATGGGTTGATAAGGGGACAATTTAAGAAGATGGGTCCGAATAAAAGAACCCCCATTTACACATTGTTTCTGCTGATGACTCTCCTCTTCTTGCACTGACACTGAAGAGGCCACACAAGTAATTCTCCTCCTCTGATTTCCTTCAATTAAACAAATGGGTTTTGCTCTACCAACGCAAATAGATGAAATGTTGCATAATTCAATCACACCCATCAATCGAAACTTGTTATTCCCTGCGTTCAAAGTTCATTTCTTGAAAAACTTAACGCAAAATCAATTTGCAGCTAAAAATCATTACATATACATATAGAGAGAAAGAGAGTAGAGAGAGAAACTGCGTACAACTCGATTCGCCGGCGGGAGAGGTCCAAGTTCAGGCAAAGGAGAGTGGTGTCCACTTGGCCTAAGGCTGTGAGTAAGTTGAATTTAGGTGAAGTGCATTGGTAGCCATTTAAGGGTTGTTATTTAATATGTAATCACCATTTGCAGAGTATTTAAATTACAATATAGTCAAAATGTAATTCAGTTTTTTATAATGACAAGGAAATAGGGATGCCAATGGGGCGGTGCGGGACGGGTTGAGTTTAACCTATAAAAATTTTAATCCACCCTGCATAATAATATTTTTTTCATTTTCAACCCGCCCCCTACAGATCCCCTCGCATGAACTCGTTCCGCATAATTTCTTTTCTAGTTAAGCTTGATACTAAAAATAAAATTCATAAAAGTAAATTCATTTTTTGCATTAAGTTGTATTAATTTAATAGATAATGACTTAAAATTTATTTTTAGAGGTCAATTGGGAAACATGTAAGAAATTGTATTAGTTTTTATTTTAAAAGTGAATATATTACTCCCTCCGACCCATTTTATGTGAGGTAGTTTGATCTGACACAAAGTTTAAGAAAGAAATGAAGACTTTAAAAACTTGTGGTCCAAAATGAATGATAGAAATTTGTTTGGTTGTAAATAATTTCATTAAGGTAAAATAGACATTTTATACTTAAATTGTTACTTGATATAGAAATGTGTCATTTTTTTTGGAACGGACTAAAAGGGAAAGTAAGTCACATAAATGGGAACAAAAGGAGTAGTAGTTTTAAAGAAATTATCTTAATAAATAATGTTCTATCACTCTTATTGTAACACCACGGGATCTAGTAGACTGAACTAGGGCTAAAAGAGAGGGCTAGTGTAACACCATGTATCCGAAAAGGGGTAATGAAGCAATTTTGGGAAAATTGCAGGTCTCATCCACGGTCTGACCTACGGACCGTAGGTCAGTCCACGGTCCGTTGTCTGGTCTGTGGTTTGAGGCCCTGAAAATCCAGTTTCTAATGACCAATCACGATCCACCAAGACGGGCCGTGGGTCAGACCACGGTCCGTCGATTGGGTCTATAGATGGTCACCTGACAGTTAGTTTTAGGGGCTTAAGAGTCTTTTTCCGATTTTAATTAAATCAAAGTGATGTCGTTTTGCCTAAGTATAGAACACCTATATAAGTGTTTTTAACTCCCAAAATCCCCTATTCAAGTCATTCTCTCAAATTCCAAAAGAATTCTCAAAACTCCTCTCAAATATTCTCTCTCTCTAGAAGTTGGAAGAAGAAGGAAGAAATTGAAGCTATGGACAAGTCAAGTCTCCAATCTTCAAGCTTGTGAGAGATTTGTAATCAAGGTATGATGGCTTTTCATCCATGAGATCCTTTCCTCCATGGAGTCCCCGTGATTTCCCCAATTGTGAAAATGAAATTCCAAATTCTAGTTAGGGTTTCTTCCAAATATTGTGGGTAGTGATGAATGTTGATCCAATTGAGTGGATAATGATTGTTTATGATTGAATTGATAGTAAATCATATTTTTAGGATGAAATTACATGTACCCATGCCTAGCCTATGTTTCTAGGTTAGAATTGATATAGTTGGGTTGATGCCATGAAGGAAAACTTTGTGGGTTTATGTTTATCCATATAGGATTGATGAATTATGATGATAATTGCTTTGAGAGTAAAGCTTATGATGTGAATTGTTGATAATAGATGTTTTTGGTGTGGAAGGGATACTTCCCACATGAATTGATTAAGTATGAATGTATGAATGTGAAAGGCTTTCTCACATGAATGATTGTAGGTTGAAAGGATTGGTCACCTAAAATGAATCTAGACTAAAAGACTATGTAATTGATGAGGCTAGAGGCGACTACCCTTGACCTCCATATGAAAAATGATATGATGCGATTTCCCATACTCCTTAGAATTGAACAAGAGGTGAGTCCCCACGTTCTTATTATGATGAATGGACATGGAGGCGAGTACCCATGATCCTTGTGAAATGATGTGGAGGCGAGTACCCGTGCCATATGATGTGATTGTGGAGGCGAGTACCCATGATCTTAAAGTAAGTAAGGCAAGAGGTGAATACCCATTAGCCTTTGTAAGTAAGGCAAACGACGAATACCCATTAGCCTTTGTAAGCTAGGCAAGGAGGCGAATACCCATGTCTTTAAAAGTAAGTATGAATAATGAGAACAATGATATGAAGACTGAATACCTTGGATTGTTGCTTGAGATGACTTCTATGATGTAAGTATGATTAGAGGTGGATGACCCAAGTTTTGACTAAGGATAAGTAGAGGAGGCTTGAGAAGCTTTCCTCCTTTATTATGTTGATGATTTATGTATATTGATTACGCTTATGGTTTATATTGACTAACCATTATGTTTATGTTGTTTATGCTAGCCATCATGTTTAGTACATGTTTGTACTAACGCACACTCTTTCCTACATTCTTATCAAATGTAGGGTCCAGCGATATTGATTCTCACCTCGTGGATAGGATCATAATAAATCAAGGATTGAAGATTTGGTGAGTCCTCATAGCCTTCGAGGATTTGACCACCATGTTCTTTTATGTCTTTCATTTCATGTTTGGACTATTGTATGGGTTGTGTCCCAAGAATTATTCATGTTTTTTAGATGGTTTGAGACAATTGTATTAAACTTCCGCTTCGTTTTATAAAGACTTCGATTGTATTGAAACGTTTTAAATTTCCGCTCATTTCTATTGCTTTATGTTATGATATGCTAAGTAACTTGGATGAGGCCTCTCGGTAGGGCTGTTCAAATCCGAACCAAAACCGATAATCCGAACCAATTTTTTGTATTGGTTATCAAGAATGAGTTATTGGTTTAGCTGTTTAGATAACGGTTTTGATTTTTTTTGTTATCAGGTTATCGAATCTTAACGGTTTGAGGTTTTTTCTTAGTGGGTTAACCGATAACCCGATAGTAAATTAAATAATTATATTTATACCATTTTGCATATAAAGTCCTTGACTTAGATTTTAGTTTCCTACTTTTATTTCTGGCTATCTCAAAATCTTGGTTATTCTACAATGTAAAAGTGTTTGCTTTTGAGCAAGATGCAACTTGTAAACTCATGTACATGATTAATTTGATTTGTCACCTTGTTTCTAAGTGATTTTCATTAATTTATTTTTGTGTCAAATCTTAACGGTTAAACCAATAACCAAACCGATAACACTCAATAACCGATAACCCAATAACCAATAAGACAATATCTTAATGGTTCTATAACGGTTTAACATATCTACAAACTGATAACTAATAAGTCAAACCGATATACTTCGAAACCTAACCGAACCGACCGATACGCAACCCTACCTCTCGGGGTCTTGTACGCCTTGTTACATGTGGGAGGTACCCCTGGATCGTGACAAATTTGGTATCAGAGAACAAGGTTTAGAATGATTCTAGGATGTCTCAAAACCACGTCAAGTAGAGTCATGTTCATAAGGGTGAAGCATACCACATTTATGAATGAGAGGCTACTAGATGTTTAGGAAACTTCACTTCTTCATTTCTCTAAGTCGTGTCATGGAGTTTAACTCTATAAAGTCTTTCTCTTAATCCTTACCCGATGGTTTTTAGGATATGACTACTAGAAGGCTAATGCTAGAAGGATTAAGGGAGACAACGTGGGCCAATAAGTTCCTCCCCAAGCTCCTCCTCAAGCTCCGATTGATCCGTTGGCTGAGAATATAACCAATGCGGAGTTTAGGTCGGCTTTCCAAGTGTTGGCTCAAGCTTGACGTCCCAAGCCAATAGAGAGGTGGTAGCCCCCGTGAACTCAAATGTGGGTACGGCGGCGGCAAGAGTGAGAGACTTTATTGAACCATTTTCATTTACTATTGTGAATATATTAGTAGTTTTAAAGAAATTATCTTAATAAATAATGCTCTATCACTCTTATAACATACATGTAAAAAATTAAAATTAAGTTTGAACCCGCATAAAATCACATATACCCGCAACCTGCCCCACCCCGCATTAGTTATAAAAAAATCCACTTCAATTTGCCCCGCACAACCTTAAACGTGCCCCGCCCACATAGCCTTAAACCCACCCGTCTCGCATCCACCCCGCTCCATTGCCATCCCTACTAGGAAAATCCGCAGCTACTACCTTTGGATGTGCAGAGGGTAAAACTCTCGCTCCTATACTATAGCTCACAAATCACACAAGAAAGATAATCCAGACTATACAAATCTGATGCGATGAGCTTGATCCAGAAACCAAATTCTTGAAGTTCAATTCTAACATGGTAATTCAAGTTTTGATAATATTTTGACATGATAACTCAAAGTAGTTTAAGGTGTGTGACTAAAAGTGTGAATATCTTAATTTTTTTGCGGGATTATTTGGTACTTGATTAGAGTTATACAGATATTAGTTATACAAAGATTTAAAGGTGAATTCAGGATTTCAAGATGACGAAGGTATTATTGGTTTTTAATTATAAGATGAAAAAAGTTATAGTGACAACAATTTGATGAGGACAAGATAATAAGTTACGTTATCACAAAAACTATCATTCGTTTCCGTATTTAGACTACTCAACGTGATTTGCAAGTATTTTTTTTAGAAAACACAAAACTTTTAAAAAATGATAGTAAGTGAGATTCAATCCCTAGATCTGAGGAGTTAAAGACCAGGTCTCATTTAGTGCACCAATCGATCTCTTTTTACCATGGGTGCCTTCAAAATTCAAATAATACTAAATATATTTTAAGTTTTATACAAAATAATATATCAAGTTTAGTTGAATGACTATGTATTCCTCTTTGACAGGTAAATTGTCACTTCAGAGATTAGTTTTGGGGAAATTTTTTGTATTATTTATACAAATATTAATTATGGAGGATTTATTTATTCATGTATTAGTTATTCAATTTTCTATATAGCATAAAATAATACATAAATTTTCTCATAACTTATATGTGTATTAATTATGCAAAATTTTAAATTACAAATCAAACATCGTATTAATTTTATACATAAATACTCCTAACCATCAAATGATATTATTTATGCAAAATTTAATACACATATAACTCGTTTCCAAACCACCTTATAGTGTGCATGAAGAACACAACTTGACGGGTATCTTCACTTTGCATGTGCAAAATCAGACTTTAAAAATGAGAATTTGATAGTGTTGTTATTTCTTTAATGCTTATGGTGTTTCTATTTTACCTTTTTGTTATATTTAGATGAAAGTTTAATACTAATTATTTTAGGGATGTATTTTATCATTCCCTTATTAAATACATTTTTTTAGCTTTTATTGAGATCAAAATATGAAACAAGAAATTTCAATTGTTCATGGATGTGCATGTGCAAAACCAGACTTCAAAAAATTGGAAGCCTAATACACCAAGCATTCCACGTTTCACGATGTAGGGTTTGGGAAAGATCGCATCCCCAAGTGGAAGTAACGTAAGCAACCTAACATGATGCAACCAACGATAGTTCATTCCTCAGCTTGAACCCGTTAACTATAGGTCCTACAGAGAAAAAAATATCATTGGTTTAAGATTTTTCTTAAAAAAACAGACTATACAAAAAAAGTTTAAACATTTTATGTTACTGCAACTGAAACTTGTCCACTCCAACTACACGAAGCAACAACATTAAACATGACAAGATGGAATACAATATAGATGCAAGCCTCATCGTATACCTTAATATTTCTACCGATCTTAGAGTCGTAAACATAAATGTATCCATCAGAGGACCAAATATTACTTTCTCACCATCCAAGCTGAAATTGCATTTTATAAGGAATTAGAGACCCTATGGCTTACTTGTCAAGTCCAAATAGATGCTTGGTAGAGAAAATTGATATGTAGCTATAAATTTGGGATCAGAAGGTTGTCATATTATCGAGGGACTTTTACCGTAAACTTGAAAATGTTCACGAAATTAGACTGCTTTGCAGAAAACAGATTAACAAAGTGAAAATGTTCATGGGAGTTTGTGAATGTGGATGATTGACGTGTGTGACATGACAAAAGACATACTTGAGGATATAAATTTTATATCCACACTGACACCACCACTCTATTTGGTAGTTAATTCTCTCCATCTCTCACTTTGTTAATGGTCATGGACGTGCACAATTTGTACTAAACTTAGACAAATATCCAAATGAAGATTATAGAGGACATCTATTACGTAAGAGCAGATGGGGACGAAATATTCAAATGAAGAACTATATCCTTGACTGAAAGATGAGAAACTTCAAAGGGAACACGGGGAAAGTCAACTGGATAATAGTAGTGAATTTAGCTATTAGGGTCTGCACTGACTCAGTACTTGGCATATCATAGGAAGGTGATTATTTTTCTTCTTTTTTTCCCTAATAGGCATACATTTGCATAAACATTCATGAACACCTTCATGCTTCAAACATTCTTGATTGATCTATCTTTCTAACAAGCACTAAAATGATGAAAATGTAGGAATTATAGAAGGAAAATATTTTTTTTAGAGAATGCTCAAGTTTTATATAGGCTAATTAAAACCACTTGAGATGATTACAATCAACAACTACATCTCATTTTTATACTACTAAAAATATAAAATTAAAGGTCTTGCACAAATGAGTAGATACATGTATCACAATTTACTAGATACATGCATACAAAATCCTAAAAGACATCTTGAAAAACTAAGAGACAATATTGGAAGACTAAACATCAAGGTGTGAATGCATTAATTTCAACATCCCCCTTAATGCATTTTCTTGACAACTCCAATGTGTTCTCGAAGATAGCAAAATTTTTCTTTAGGAAGTGCTTTGATGAAGATGTTAGAAAGTTGTTCTCCTGTCTGGCAATTATGCAATATAATTTTGCCTTTCTCTTGTTCTTTTGAATATCTCCTTCTTGATTGAGCTTGATTTTGTAAATTCATTTTAGACTTAGAACTTCTCTTTCTTACGCTCCCATGTATTATTTTTCTCAATCATCCGAATTTCTTCTACATTGTCTTTCTTCCAAACATCATGCTTTATTGCCTCATCATAATTTTCTAGCTCAACACCGGCAAATTTGCATCTTTGATAAATGTCACTCAATATTTTTATTTCTCTTGGAGGTGGTTCTTCATCATTTGAATCTGAGATTTCTCCCCCTTGAGGGACATCTTCCTCTTTTTCATCATCTTCTTGATTTGACACATCTAAAGAAATGATAGAAGTATTCTCCACCTTTTTATATTTCCAATTCCATGTTGTTTTTCATAAAAAATGACATCTCTACTAACAACAAGTTTGTTAGTTTTGACATCGAGAAGCCTATAACCTTTTGTCACATCACTATAACCAAGAAATATACATTTTTGAATTTTTTTCATCCAACTTTGTTCTTTTCTCAGCAGGTATATGAGCATAACAATGACACCCAATTTTTTTAAAATGACTTACATAAGGTTTCATTCCACTCCAAGCTTCAATTGGTATCTTGTCCTTCAATGCCTTTGTCAAACACCTATTGAGGATGTATATTGTATGTACTGCTTCTTCCCAAAAATATTTTGACATCCCTTTCTCATTCATCATTGTTCTGGCCATTTCAACAATGGTTCTATTTCTTCTTTCAGATAGACCATTTGTTGAGGAGTGTACCCTGATATAAGTTGCTTTAGAATGCCTTCATTTTTGTAATATTTTTCAAATTCTCGACTTGTGTATTCACCTCCTCTATCACTGCGAATGGTTTTGATGCTGCATTTTTTTTGCTTCTCAACAAGGGATTTAAATTTGTTGAATGTAGCAAATGCTTCTGACTTTTCTTTCAAAAAATAAATCCAAATCATTCTTAAAAAATCATCAATAAATATTAGAAAGTATCTTTGACTTTCAAGAGATGGAGTCTTCATTGGTGCGCAAATGTCGGTATGGATTAGTTCCAGAAGTACACCTGCTCTCCAAGACATCCATTTTGGAAAAGACTTTCTATGTTGCTTTCCCATTATACAACTTTCACATGGATCCATCTTAATTTGTATCTCAGGAAGGTTTTGCACCATGTCTTTTTGCTTGAGAAGCTTCAAATCATGAAAATTCAAGTGATAAAATCTTTTGTGCCAAAACCATGACTCATCTACAACTTTATTTTTGAATGCATTGTAATGAAATTGTAAAGGAAAATTTATTTTTGTCATCTTTAATTCAAAATGACTTGATTTGACTCAATTTTATCATAAATTTTACAATAATTATCTGTAAACACAAGAGAATAACCATTTTCCATGAGTTGACCAACACTAAGCAAATTTTCTTCCAAGTCAGAATTATAAAGAACATCATGAATTTACTTATCTTTCCCTTTTATGTTGATTGAAATGGTACCTTTACCTTTTGCATCAGCTAAGGCTCCATTCCTCATTCTCACTTTAGTAGTGATGCTACTATTAATTGAGAGAAAAGTCTTTTCATCTCCCGTCATGTGATTGGTACAACATCTATCAACATACTATTCATTACTTTTTGTTGAAGCATCAGATTGAGAAGAAAAGAAAATTGTTTCTTCCTTTTCTTCCTCCTGTTCTTTCCAGAAATTTGCTTGCTCACGTTGCTTGTGCCAGCAATCCTTCTCAATGTGGCCAAACTTTTTACAAAAGTTACATTGGAGCTTGCCTTTGTGCCAGTACTTTTCTGCATTGCGATTAGTCTTTTTGCAAATTTTACAAAAAAGACTAGTACTTTTCTCACTTTTTTATTCAATCTTCTTAGAAGAACCGTCATGATCCTACTTCTTTTTGGATCGTAATTCTTCTTATGTTGATTTTTTGAGAATTTGTGGGAATTCTGATTTGTTCTGGACTGGAAAGTCTTCTCTTTGGGTTGATCTTCCCGAAAAAATCTTTGTTTCTCATGTGCACGAAATGATCCAACTAGATTTTTGATGGAAATCTTAGAAAGATCTTTCGTCTCCTCAGTGATAGCAACAATGTACTCATACTTTCCCGTGGCACTAATTAGATTCTTTTCCATAACTTGTTAGTCATAAATTGTATCACCATGATTTCTCATTTCATTGACATTATTCATGACTCTTGTGCAATATTCATCTATTTTTTCAGATTCTATGATCTTCAAATTTTGAAACTCTCTTCTAAGAGTTTGAAGATTTATAGTGCGTATCTTTTTGTCACTATACACCTCAGTTTCGAAAGACTCCCAAGCTTGCTTTGCAGTCTCACAAGTAGCAATATTTATTTAATATGCTCTTGAGACTCCTATTTGGATTTTTTCTCAAGGCTTTTGCATCTTGTCGATACTTAGCCTCAAGATTTTCATCTCTGCTGCTGTTGTAAGTTCACCATTATTTTCTAGCTCTTTATAGACATTTGTAAAAATAGTCCACGAACCTTCAGTTTTCAGATATGTTCTCATTCTTATCTTCTAGTATTCAAAATCAGTTCAATAAAAGAATGGAGTAAGAAAAACTGCACAATCAACACCTTCATTTGTTTTGGATGCCATAATTTTTTCTTCACCTAACGCTTGATTAAGAATGAAAAACTGCTCTGATACCAATTTATAGGAATTATATAAGGAGAATATTTTCTTTAGAGAATGCTCAAGTTTTATATAGGCTACTTAAGCCACTTGAGATGATTACAATCATCAACTAAATATCTATTTATACTACTAAAAATATAAAACCAAAGGTCTTGCACAAATGACTAGATACATGTATCACAATTTACTAGACACATGCATTACAAAATCTTAAAAGACATCTTGAAAAACTAAGACACAATATTGGAAGACTAAACATTAAGGTGTGAATGCATTAATTCCAACAGAAAATCACTCATGAAAATATCTAATGACTATATAATTCATGACATGAAAAAAATCAAAAGCATAAGGAAACAAAATCAAAAGGCATTGATGAAGAACTTTACCTTGTTAAATAAATGATAATTTAATTTTCACTAATATTGATTTTGGATGTACCACTTGATGAAATTATTCGCTTTGCATCAACTGTAAATTCAACATCAAGGATAGGATCAAGATTTCACACATACCACCTTCACAACTCTTATATCCCATATTTTAAGGTGACCTTTCGAACCTCTAGAGAAAAAAGAGATTATAATTATTTGGAGGAAATTTTACCATTCCAACAATTTGATCCTCATTGAAAACCTAGATTTCTCTTCCTTTTTCAATGCAATCATATCCACGAGAGAGCATATATAAACCATATGAATGATGACCACTTCAGATCTCTAACAGCCGCATGGTGACAACTAAGTACACATGGTTTTTTCTGATCTCCGCTCCACACATTCCATATGCATACAACTTGATCCATTCCTGTAGATGCTAGAAGGTGAGTTGCATGGTGAATAGCATACACGAACATCATGAATCAAACAAAGTATCACATGTCGGAAAATAAACAATACAATTTTCACAACTAAATTTTTTCAGGTAAGTAATCAAGAAAGTTATTTGGCTCACATTATTGTGTTTGATTAACAAAGCATTCTTGATTTTTGAATACCTAAAGAAAAATATTTTCTTTTTGGTTTTTGGATAGGCTAAAACTGAATGAGCCAGAACTTCTAATATTTCATAGTAACCGTTAGATTTTTCCACATTTTTTATATTATCCAATGAATTCATTTCGAGTAATTACTTCTTATCCTTATCTTTTTTGTTAATAACAAGAAAACTACAATCAATTTGATCCTTCTTTCGATAAAGCATCTTCTTCTTTGGAAAGAGTGCCCACCTTTCTTGATATCACAAGTAAACATACAATGTACACGAAGGTCTAAGCAAACATTTGGAGCAGTTCATATAACCTGATGGTCTAGTCTCATTCTAGTAAATGCATGAAGCGGTGCAATACATTTCACAGTACATTATAATTTGTAAGGAACCACATGGGAGTTCTGAATCTATTTCAACATCAAAGGGGGCAAGTAATCATCGGCGTCCATGCAAAAAAAATATATGCCAGTTTTGGTAAATATGATTATGAAAAAAAGGACTAACATGAAACAAAAATCAATAGCACTACTTTGGTAGGGTTTAACCACTCACCATGACTTATAGACTATTGTACATCATTAGCTGATCTTTTGTGTCCATCAAGAACTACAGAGAGTCCCTCTTACAAGTGGACCATGTTCCCATAGACTTTAGTTTGATCTCTCTTAACTAAAAAATATTATGTGGCAGAACTGAATCTAAAATGCTCCCTAAAACCGAGGACAAAAAAACTTCAAACCATTTGCAGATAAAATTCAAATTGAATGCAGAAGATTCAGAGATAAGGTGATAACTATTACACAAAAATACCACTATAAATTTGCACAACAAGAAAAGTTGCCAAAAGGTTCCTAGATTGTTGTTTTCATGTTAGTAACACATGTCCCTCCATTGACACTTTGATCGCCAACAATGACATCCTCTAAAAGCCAAAGATCTTCTTCACAAAGACATCAATTGTAATGACAAAAAAGGCTTTCTAAACAAACTTCCTTCACTGAGGTGAATAATGTGTGATAAACATCAATAGCTGGGTCCAGTAATTTTTCTACCAAGACTTAAAACTATAGCAACCATTTTGATGTTGTTATATGAATTGAATAAAGCAAAAATTTCATTAAACATATGTGATGAGTGAAAGATAACCCCATAAAATTCACTTGGTTTTTCCAATCCAACCATAATTTGAGTAGGTAAGGGGATTGCTCTGGAGTTTATTGAAGAATGTCTAAATTCACAAGGTAAATTAACCATTTTTTGGTCACGATCCAAGGTATCCCCTAGGCGTAACATGGCGTATAAGACCCCAGAAGGTCCCATACAAGCCACTTAGCTCTCATCATACAAGAAATAGAATAAAAGAGTTAAAGTGGAATATTTCAAGTCCAAACCATTTTATAAAAGTAAAGCGGAGTCTAAAACATTAGTCTCAAAGCCATCTAGTACATAAGAATGAATCTGGGCAAAGCCCGTACATCATGTTCAAAAATTAAAAATAAGGAAAGACTAAAACAATAAATGTCCATCCTCGAAGTATGATGACTTACCCAAAGCTCGGAATCTCCTCAATGAACTCTAGCAATGAAATTGAGAACCCTGACTGTTGGACCCTACATTTGGGGAAATGTAGGCAAGAGTATGCGTTAGTACAAAATAAGTACCAAGTATTATAGCCATGCATAAAACATATGAAAACATGCTTAAAGAGAGATACCTTTATAAGATGCAATGACCAAGCTAGACATGAAATAAGAGTTAGAAAATATGAGTCATAAAACATGGTCGACGCACATAATCATCATCTTAAACATGTATGAAATAATTCCTTGAAGTAACCTTAGTCCATCATAACTTGCTTATAGGAAGTAGTCTTAACTGACATATAAGACCATGAGAGCTATCACCATGGAATCCAGTGTCTTCCACACTGAAAAGAGTTGTCCTACTTGCCACCGTAAGGACCATGAACTTCTAACTTATGTGGATCCATTAGCTAATGTCTATCTAGACAATCTTATGTTGGCACATAGTTATGGGACATGGGTAATCACCACTTGTCCACTAGGTTCTAAGCTTAACTTCCACAGAATAGTTCTTATTCATATTCATCTTAGTTCTTAAAGGAACATGAGTAGTCTCTTCTTGTCCTTACATCACATGAAATGGGTAATCACCTCTTGTCATTCAATTAGAGAGCATGGATAATCGCCTCTTGCCTCATCATTAGAATAACTTCTTAACATTGGTTCATTTTAGGTGAGAAAGTCTTTCAACCTTAAGAATCCTTATCATGTGAGAAAACCTTTCACAATTCATGCTTACACGTGTATATGAAAAATCCTTTCAATAACACAACAATAACAACATCATTGATACTTCAATCTCAAAGCATTTCGTAAGACATTTACATAAATTTCACGAGAACATGCTTGATTTTATAAACTTCTCTTTCATAATTCAAAATCCACATTATATGAGCATAACTTCGAAAACATGGGGATTACATGGGTTCATGGGGGGTCATCATAAAAACATGCAATTAACTCAATTCATGCATAAGAGATCACAATTCAATCAATTAAATCAATAATCAAAAGAACCCATAACATGAAATAAAACCCGAACTCAATTGGGGATTTCTATATTGGAAATAGGAAAATTTGGGAACTTTGTGAATGGAAGGAGTTCATGGATGAAAACTGTCATACATTCATCTTTTCATAAAGCATGCACAAACTGCTTATCAAATTCATGATCATAGTTCATAAGCTTTTCTTCATAACTTTATTGTCAAAATCACAAATAATGCTTGTGTTCATATGAATCAATCGGAAAACAATGCACTTGAAGTAAAATATACTTTCTTGAAACTCTTTTAAGACAATGCACTTGAAATTAAAGATATTAATACTTTCTTGAAATACTTCTTGAAAATAATGTAATTAAAGCAAAATATGCATTATTCTTGAATTCTTTCTTGAATTACTTATTTAAAATCTTGAACATATTTTATTCATGTAAATAATGCATATGAAATACTACGACAAGAATCCATGTGGTACAAGATCATGAACCATAAATCAAAGATCATTAATGACATAAAGTACCATAATTTTGATAATAAAAATCAAGAATCAATGGTAAGAGATAAAGAGAATTTGAAATCATAGAATCTTGGGTAAAAATCCTAACTTTCATCTTAAAAATATATAATGTAGGAGTAGGGCGTGAGGAAGAGCAAAATTTCTCACTTTAATAATATTACAGACCTTAATGCTAATTTCGTAACTTCAATGGAGGAATTGGAGACTTGACTTGAAACCCTATGTTGATCCTTTCTTATTCTTCAAGCTTTCTAGAGAGAGAAGTATTTGAGAGGTTTTATTTTGTGAATTTGAGAGAATGATTTCAATTGGGGAGATTTGAGGGTTAAAACATTTATATAGGGGTTTTGGTGAAGGGTAAAACGACATAGTATTAGGATAAAATAATTAGGAAAAGACCCAAAAGCCCCTAAGAATTGAACTGACGACACCAACGACGGTAACGACTTACAAACCATGGTTCAACCTACGGTCCGTCCTGATAATTCGTCGTTTGGCGTCAGAAACTAACATTTGAGGCCTTGATCAACGAACCTCATCCAAGGACCGTGGGTCCATCGACGGTCCGTGGATTCTGGCCATGGATCTATACCCTCTTTTTTGGGGAAAACTTTCTGCCAACCACGGACACCACCTACGGTCCGTGGGTCGTTCAACGGGTCGTGGATGGCACTGTAGGAACTGACACCAGATTCTTACAAACTGAAACTTTTACCCTTTCTCGAATTTGAGGTGTTACATTTTTAAATGGTGGTAATGTTGGGTTTTAAAGGTGTGAATATGAAGTGAAAGGTTGTGACTCTCCTGACGGGTTGAGACTTTTACGAAAGGTTGTGACCTTTACGAAAGGTTGTGTCTTTTCTAAAGGATTGTGATCATTCTGAAGGTTGTGCCTTTTTCAAAGGGTTGTGACCATTCGAAAGGTTTTACCTTTTACAAAGGGTTGTGACCTTTCTAAAAGGTTGTCTCTTTTCCAAAGATTTGTGACTTCTCCGATAAGTCACAATTAACACCTTTTCATACTACCCTCTGTTGGCTATATATAGAGAGGTTTTCTCTCATTTTTCTACATTGAATTCTCTGCATACATTTCTTACAAACAAAATTGATTGATCGTGTCTGTGTGATCTCTTTTCTATCTTTTGAGTTCGTTAAAATTATCAAAGTTTGAGGTACCGCTGCTTCTTTAATGGTTAGTCCGTTTTATCTTGGGAGGAATTGATCTATAATCTTGGGTACTTGAAGGGATCAAATTTCTTACGGACATAGTGAGTTATGTGGACTCAAATAGTTCTTTTCTTTTTCTTTTCATCTTTTATTGTTTTTGGTTTTCTAATCTGATGGACATAGAAATAACATATTAGCTTCTAGGTGGATCCACTAGCTAAGACCTACGGGGGCACGTAGTTATGTGATATGGGGATTGCTACTAGAAACCCGGACTAGCTAAACGTAAAAGGTTTCCATCCCATGAGGTCATACACATTGGGAAGCCATACTTTCTAACGTAAAAGATCCCCCCCCTCTATTTTTCATATCCAGTCGGTGCTAAGCATAATTCCCTTTAAATGTCACTTTAAGTCTTTACTTAAGTTTAGGTTCATAAAAGAATGCACTAGGCACTCAAACCAACATCATATCATAATAACTCATAAATTCATACGGTGAGAATGTCCTTTCAACCTTAGAACTATTAACATGCAAGTAAACTTTTCACATCATACATATAGTGTTTCATAAGAATAGCCTTTCATTCAACACAAAAATGCTACCATAGTCATACCATATCTTACATAATCATATCATATCGTACACAGTCATGTATAGGGGTAAGGAAAGAAGGATCTTGCATCAATACCACAATAACTAAACACCTCCACCTTTCAAGTGGATCAACATGATCATGTGTATTTCATTCATAATAGTATGTAAAGGTGCATATGAGAACTAACCTTTCAACCAACACCATATATATATTACCATCATAGACACTTTCTTCTCAAGTGTTCATAAGCATGTACATAATATCACAATCATGCATAATTCATATATATTGCAGTCAAGGATCATAGACCATGTAAATCTACACATTTAACATTCATCATAATAGACATGTATATAATCATACTTCAAATAGTTCATTCATTGCATGTATAAGCTCATATACTCATATTGTAGGTCATGTGGGTAAAGTCCTTCCACAATAGACCATATGCAATTCAACATGCACAATAGCTTCCTTCTTTAAGCCTTAACATATTTAACTTGTTCATATTAGATTTTACCTTTAAAGCCCTTAGAAGTCATCTTCATACTTCAAGAATTACTCTCAAGCAATACCTCACATGGTCTATGTAAACCTAACTCTAAGGTAAACTAACCACATATTTCATTCTTGATCAATTATAGACATATAGCATCAAGTAAACCAAGACTCAATACTACTTCAACCATGATTCATCATATAAGACCTAAACAAGTTAGTTCATGTCTACAAGATTCATTCATAAGCAATTCATGACTATGTGATCTAATCTAATGCAATTCACTAAGAAGTTCATCAATCTTAGAGGTTCACATCTAACCCTCAATTTACCTCTTTCATGTCATAACCCTAGAATCTTAGGTTAATCAAGAATATACGTAGATTCACACTTATATCATGTAATTACATCATAAACAAACATAATTCAATGTAAACTTAATTCATTATCAAGCTTTCATCATCAATCAAGTCAAGCCCTAGTTCACAATTTAGGAAGAAGGGGAAACCATGGGTCTGATATACCGTGAGTTTACGGTATTTCTAATACATTTCACTTAAGAGTTGTGTGTGTCTAGGGCCTTTTAGTATTGGTTTTTATGTGTTTTAATCATATGTTGCAGGAAAGATGTTCAGGCGCGGAAGTAAAGAGACA
>JAJOOO010033100.1:0-16406 GCA_029582685.1 Solanum piurae
ACGGATATAAAAAAAAGTGAAGAAAATCAAATAAACATAAAAAAATTAAAACGTTAAAATTAAAGGACACTTTTAAATTATTTTTAAAAAAAAATACACATAATATTTTTAAAATAATTAAAAGTGAAAAGAAATATTTTTTATTTTCAGCCTACGTGGCACTATCTTGTGGGCCCAACGCGTGTTGACTTTTTTTTCAAAAATAGTGCCACGTAGGCCGAAAAGGGGTAGAAAGTTAATTAAAAAATAAGTTCAGGGTGGGTAATAGAACCTTAGTAAAGGTTAGGTGTGTCTCAGGAATTTTGGGTATAGGCTGAGGGGTACTTATGCATTTTCCCTTAAAATTATAAGATTGAGAGAAGTGCTAATTACTCCTCGATCAAGAACTTATAACTATTTATTCAGCATACACCTTAACTATAACAAGGTTAAATAATACCTCCCTGAATTTGAACTTTATTTTTATATGACGGGTGCACTCTTACTGTCCACCTGACATGGAAACTGAGTACAAACTCATTTAGGTGCGCGAGGGAGATTTTTTTTTTTGCCACATCAGATTACTTCCAAAGGTAATAAACGTGAAAATTACTATTTTTCCTTATATTTGTTCTCCATCGTCGTAAACAAAAATGAGAGATAATTACATAATTTGTATTTCAATATATTTTGGTGATCTAGTTTGTAAATTAGCCATTAAATATAGAAGTTTTGTATGATGAACTTCTATCTCTTAATATTGAAGTGAACTAGTTATTATTGTATGTATTAAGTTGAAATTGTTATAAGAACTCATTAGCTTCAAATTCTAAAGTTACCCCTACTTCCTTTTCTTTTCCCTCTACCCCTCTTTCTCTCTGTCTCTCTCTTTATATTCCTATCAAATATAGTGAATAAATACATTGAAAAAGAAGAAGATACGTGTATCAACTGTGATTTAGTTGTGTCAATATAAATTTTTGTATCAAGTTGTGTGTCAGCCAAGGTTAGCTTGTATGTATCGAGTATTTCTATACTCCTGTCTTGTGAATGAATAACATGTATGCATTAAATACAACTTATATTTATGTATTTTTTGTATCGCGAATGAATAACATATATGTATTGAATATAATCTATATTTCTATGTCGCAAATAAATATAAGTGAAATAAAAGATCCTTTATGTACTGAATACAACATGCATCAGCTTGTGTTTCTTTGTTGAAATGGATATCAGTGTCGTTACAAAAAGTGAATGAATACAAGTGATACAATCTGAATTAACCCGTATAAATATTTTAGTATATATCAACTTATATGAATCGAATACAATATATATGTATTAGACTTAATTCGTTGATACAATCTATATCTAGCATCTCTCCCCTAATTTTGCCCACCTATCTCATCTCTCTCCCAAGCTCACTCTCCTCTCTCCTCTCGCTATAAATGGCAAATACTAAAACTATTACTATGGATTTTAATTAGGCCCAAATTACAATCATTTTTAAATATTCCTCTTAAAATTATAGTCCCATAAATTCAAATTCAAATTCAATAGAATTATTCGTTATTTAACTATGATATATATTGTCGTACAAAACATCAATATTATATCACCTCTGGTTGCTTGATGATGATTATTAAGTGTGCTAACTATCTTAATTAATAATCTATACATGTTAATCTTTGCCATTCCGATTAATATATAATATAGATTATATATGATTATACATATATTTTACATGAATTATAAATACATTATACATTTTTCATTATTTTTAAAAGGTAAAATTTCATATATAGCTAAGAGATAGAAACTTAATAACACTCCTCAATTTGCGTAATTACGCTCCATAGTTATAGTTTCATTTGCTATGCTAATTTTTGTTTGTATATTTCGTTGTTTTTTTAATAAATTATACAAATTGAGTTTATACAAGTAACATATTATATACAATTATTTGAATTATATACAAACTATTAATATAAATAAATAAGTAATTGTATATAAGTGTTGAAATTATACAATTGATTCTATAAAGTATTGTGGGTATTCGGAAAAAAATATACAACAAAAAAATAAAAAATACATACAAGTAAACACCAGAAATGAAAGTTTGTGTATACACAAAAACATATAGATATATACAGTACAATAACAAAATTATTAATATGTATACAAATACAAAAGTACATATAAATTAATATATACAAATAAGGTTTATACAAATACAAGCGATTCTTCATAGCAAGTTTCATTAAACTATAGCCGCGATTCATAATTATATGAAACTATAACTATATAAAATAATACATTACGAATGTTTGCCAATTCACATAATTTTCCCTATTTTGAATTAATTGATAAATGACTATTTAAGTTGAATTCTCCCCGTAAAGACTACTGTGAAGGCCCAAAAATTTCCAATAAAAGATGTTAATTAATGTCTTCGTTAAGTTCATATTATTTATATTCTAATAAAAGAGGTACATTATATATTTCTTCAGTTAAATTAAAACTGGTCAAATTATATAGAACACATAAATAAATTTATCTAATCTAAATAAATAAATTCCTAAAAATATAGGAATGGATTGACAAAATCTAGGATAATTATATAAAAAGATTAGCAAAAATTTAAGTAATGATAAAAAGAGAACGACCTTTAGGCACACTCTAGGGCCATAACACAAGGTATTTTAATTTGTTCATGTTATTTGGATTAATTTTTTTTATTAATTTATAACTTGTGACATCCCAGTTTGAAAATTCCCCAAAATTGTCGGCAAAATATTTATTAAAATAAGAAGAGGGATTTGAGGAAGATCACGTCATAACCAAAAATTAATATAACTATGACTAATAACAGTTGAATCACGTATTATTTTCTATAGTTTGCTTTATTATGTTAAATAAAAATGTTTTATACAGTGTAAGAGTCAGCAAATTTGTCTAAAAAGTTCTAAAAAAAACAAAAAAGAAGATAAACTTAACGTTATTTTGATCTTTCAGTTATTTTAGTATCGTGGAGTAGCATTTATTGCTCTATGAGTTATCCCATATTAAATTGGATACACCATATATAATATCAAAATTGTACTACAAAATTATATTGATATAGTGTTTATACCTAAATGAAATGTCAACCAAACACAACTGAGTTTGATACAAAATGGAAGACAAATTCCTAAAAATTCCCATTTTTTTTTGTTAGCTCTTCTACTTCATTGAAGAATAAATGCTGAACTTGAAGGGACACTTTGCCCTCACTAGTCACATAGTATTAAAAAGGACAAGGGCAAAATTGCCTAATTTCAAATAATTTGAGAGTAAAATGAATTAATATTTTTTTTTTGTGTGTTAGAGTACTACTCTCTCGTTGGTAATAAAAGTATTTTTGAGCTAGTTGACCAACAGAAAAAAAAAATTGAGCCAAAATATAATAAAAGATAAAATTAACTGTTTTGAGTAAATCAGATATTTTAAATCTTTTTTCCGTAAACATCGAAGAGACGCTTCCCCTCACTAGCCACATATTATAGAGGAGCGGAGGGAAATAAATGTGGAAGGGAGACTTAGAAATATGAAGAATCTGTCATCACCAATCACGTAGAAGAGTGGCCGACCCTCAACATTGCAGTTGACAACTCATAGGAATAACGTACTCCACAAATTTAAGTCTTAGGCCTGTCTCAATTCTATCAATTATTATTTTTTATTGATATTCATATTAGAGTTTAATTAAATTAAATTTATACCGATAAAACCTTATTGGGAGGAAATCGCTTCCTCTGAAGTATTATTTTTCGTAATCAAGGACGTAAAAAAGAGAGATTAGAAAAAGTCATGCGACGCTAGAACAAAACAGCGTCGGTCCATTCCAAATAGAGTTGAATAATACTTGGGTTTTATATTTGTTCAAAGTATATTTAGTATCTTAATGAAATAAGGTACAAATTTTTATTGGGGAAAAATGATGATAATTAAGTAATTTAATTCTATATTCTCTTTCATTATTTTTTCTTTCTCGTAATTAAGTTTGTATTACTTTGCATTTTTTCCTAATAAGGTATCTAATCTCTTAAAAAATAAAGACAAGGGCATAGAACAAATTGTATTTCACATTTCTTCATTCTTTTTCATATTTCAAGTATTACAGTTAGCAAATTCAAGTAATAGAATTTTGTTTTTAAATAGAATTATCAACGTCTAAAATGGAGTTTATTGTTTTTAACTTTGAATTATACTTTCTCATTTGACAGTTGTTATTTTATTTTATTTTAATAATTTTACATATAAATATATATTATTTTCTTAATTATATTATATATTAGAATTCAAATATGTTAACTAGAAAATATTAATAGCATTGTGTTTCACAAAATTAAAACAAAAAAGAGAAATAAAAGTCAAATATACGCTAAAAGAAAAAAGAACTCTTTAAATAATGGTTCTAAAAAGATTAAATATATTGATTATATTGTAAAAGGAAAAATATATTATCAGAAGAAACAATTGTTATTATATACCGTATATATATATATATACTTTACATAAGAACAAATATTATTTTTTTAAAATTAAAAAAAACAATTTAAGAATTTTTATAAAATTTAGCTTTAGACCATGAATAATACTAGGAGTAAAAAGTAAAAACTAGAGATTCAAATGGAGTTGAAACGAAAACGCTAGAGGGTAATAGATACATTGAACCTGGACAATGCTCATTTTGGCGCTATAAAATCTCCCGCAACTCAACGATAGTCATCACAAATCAAATCAACATTTGCGTTTCTGTTTTTAAATTTAAAAAACATAAAAAAATAATATTAGTTACTCCTTTTCTTTTTGCTTCCACCATTTTTTTGCAGCATCATGTTTACCACCATTGCTGTGCAAACAAAGGCTTCCGCCGTGCCGGAGAGCGATGTGCTGAGAAGAAGAAACGAGGAATTGGAGAAGGAATTGAAGAAGAGCATTGAAAGGGAAGAGAAAATGAAAGAGGAATTGAATAAGACATGGGACAGGCTGAGGGTAGCGGAGGAGGCGGAGGAGCGTCTCTGTTCTCAGCTCGGAGAATTTGAAGCAGAGGCTGTGGATCAGGCTCGGATCTACAGGACCCGAATCCATACTTTAATGGATCAGCTTTCGATGGCACAAAAACTTCTCCAGTCAGGTCAAATTACAATTCCTGATTCTCAATGATCAATTCACGGAATTTGATTTTTCTCCCTCTTTTGCCGATTGACATGAATAGTTTTGATTTTTTTCGTCTTTCTCGGTTTGATGTTTGGCTGCGTTGTGTATTGAATGCGGCCGGTTTGGTTTGGCTCCATGTAAATGACGAGATGAAAGATTAATTAGGAACTCAGTGTGGTGTGTGTATTGACTTTCTCTCCTTTCGTTTTGGAGATGTAATGGGAAATTTGTGTGTACATTTACATTTATTTGTTCTTTCTTCAGCAATATTCATTCTGCGAAAATGATAAATGCTGCTGAATACATGTATTTTTCCTACTTATTGCACTTTTATGTGCAAGTTTGATTATTAATACCATATCAGGTCGTGTTGGGTTAAAATATGTGCGCTATTGGAATGAACTTTTATAATCCTCTGTACATCTACAAGATCAAAGTCAGGTCAGTTTCCATAAAATCAATCCGAATTAGCTTATGCTCAACTGATCAACATGTCAAATAAGGGGTTCAATACAATTCCCTTCACCAAAAAAAATACACGATCTCGATTCATATCGCATAAATGGTTTTTTTTTCTTCATGCACACTGTTGAATATCTAATGATAATAGTAAAAGGAGTTCAAATCATAGATGCAAATTGTTGGAGCAGAATTGAATCCACTGGGATAAGTCTGTTATCTCATGTACTCAGGTTAGTCAAAAATACAGAACAGAAAATAGATGAAATAGACAGAATGCTTTAATCCGAGTCCACAGAAATCACTGTGTTTCCTTAAGAAATTTAATCCCCTCAGTGTACCCGAGATTGCAGATTAATTCCTCCCAAGATAAAATGGATTAACCTGTTAGAGAATTAGCCGTACCTCAAACTTCAATAACTTCAGCGAACGCAAAAACAGTAACAAGAGCACACACAGACTCAATCGATCCACAATTTATTTATGTAAGAAAAGTACGCAGAGAGGAAATTTTTTTTCAGTGTTTGAAAAATGGAAAAATGCCTCTTATTTATCGTCATTTACAGCAAGGAACGCGTCTGTTCAGACCCATTTTTCCAGAATGTTGTGTCTTTTGGGAAAAGTAACGACTTTTCAGAAAGATTACCGTTTGGGAAAAGTAACGACTTTTTGGAAGGATTACTGTTACACGTGAATTTCAAATAAATTCCGTTGCGCCAAATTAATTCTGATATTTAACTAACATTCTGAATTAATTTATAAGGGAAAGGAAATGAATTAACAAGATTGATTAAATAAATTTTGTCTAAAAATATTATCAATCAATCATTTGCCAAATCCAAATCCAAAGCCGAACGAACGACGGCGCGAGGGGAACCTTCTTCTTAACCCTTTAAGAACTAAATGAAGTGTTTCCTAATATAAGGACAACAATTTTCTTTCTTCTACCAATATGGTAAAAATGACTTTTCATTTGTACTTTGCAATGACTTTTCATTTTCCCTCCAAAATTGGTTCCCACACTTTAATTGGTTCTTCCACATTCCATTTTATCTTTTATTTCTCATTCACACCTTGCTAAACCCAACAAAGTCCTCATCGAGAGTCTAAAAAGGAACAACAATTAACTCCTTAACTTAATTCTCATCCTTTTCCTTCTTTCCTTAAAATTATATGTATGTATGGAGGGCTAGCTGTAGAAGCACTTTCCTTCACACCAACTTGAACCTCACCCATGCTATTTTTTTCTTCCTGTTATGGTATCAAAGTATTTGTATATCTCACCGATTCAGGATTTAATATTTTTCGAGATGTTTGAAAGTCACTTGATAGTAAGAAGAGGAGACCATTTTCGGTTCTCGATGCTTCACTATCCAATTTTACTTAGTAGGATAGGTTGGAAAGTTTTTTCTGATATCCGCAGACCGCAAGAACATAGAAATACTTTTTGACTTTTTATTTCTTTTTTAAGGAAAAAATGAAGCCCAACTAGAAACACATTAAAAAAAAAAACGACGAGAAAACATATAAAACACAGAAAGCTAAATATGCAATACTTTTTTGTTTTGAATCTAATGAAGTAGAAACACACAAAAAAAAAAACTAACTAAAAATAATGAAAAAGGAAAATGTGCAAACGCACAACAGAAGAAACCTCGTATATTCACTTAAATTAACTACGTATCCATTCATCTAAACATGCCCAATAAACAAAATCAACGAAACACAATAGGCCGAAACCTTAAATAACCACCAAATATCCAATTATCCCTCCAACATGTTTCAATAATTAAATACAATACAGTATCATTGTGTATGCATAATCTATAACCAACCAATAGTGCATGGCTACCCTCTCCTACATAACCTGAACATTAGCAGAAACAATAATCTTGATATTGATATAGTTGATGGGTTAGATGTTGACATATGTTAAGTAGATGAATTATATGAATAAAACTCCATTGAAGAACTCATGAGAGAGATGTGAACTGCAATAAGAACAGGGCTAACACTGTTTCATTGAATTGAGAGTTAATGCAATATACATTGTCTTATATATATAGCCACATGATATGATCTAACCGACACATTCTAATCAACTAACTAAGTAGCTAATCACACTTGCACCACTCAGAGTGTGTATAATATAATACAATTACAGCTAATGACATCAAGGTACTTGTACAGACTTAGTTAGTTCCTTTACACCCCTTCAAGCTAGGAGCTATGAAGATTTTCTTCATCCCTAGCTTGGACATAAGATATGTGTGAGGGCCTTTGTCAAGTGCCTTAGTAAGAACATCTGCAGGTTGTTCTAAGGATGGGAGGTAGGCAGTGGTAAGTAATCCATCTTGAATCTTTTCTTTGATGAAGTGGCAGTCAATGTCAATGTGTTTTGTTATCTCATGAAACATAGGGCTAGCAATAATTTGTAATGTTAAAGTGTTATCTGAATAAAGAGACACTGGTAAGGAAATAACAACACTTAATTCCTGAAACAAACCAATAGTCTAAACAACTTCTGCAACAGTTGAGGCCATGGCTCTGTACTCAACCTCAGCTGAGCTTCTGAAAACTGTAAGCTATTTTTTGGACTTCCATGAAACAAGGGGATCTCTATGCTTGATTAAGAATCCAGTGATTGATCTTTTGTTGTTGATACATGAACCCCAATCAGCATCACAAAACACCTGCAAATTGTTTCCACCAGTAGATGACATTACAATCCCCATACCTGGTGCTGTCTTCAAATACCTCAATTTGAGTGTTGCATCCATATGTGAGGCCTTTGGTGCATGTATAAACTGACTCAGACACTGAACTCCAAATGATATGTCTGGGCCTAGTGGTTGTGAGGTTAAACAACTGCTCAATCAACCTCTTATAACTTGTAAGATCTTTAAGGGGTGCATCAACATGTGCAATATGTATGTGAGTATCAAACTCTGTTGAAGTGAGTTTTAGATTCAGCTCTATAGGTGTTGACACTGGTTTAGCACCTGATAGTCCCATGTCTGCTAATAGCTCCAGAGTATATTTCCTTTGATGTATAAGAATCCCAGCTTCACTTCTAGCAAACTCCAACCCAAGGAAATACCTTAGTTCCCCTAGGTCTTTAATTTTTGAATGCATGTTGCAAAGCTGCCTTGGTCTGATGGATCATAGTGGAATCATTTCATGTTATCAGTAAATCATCTACATAAACCAATACTACTACTAGTTTATTCTCCTTTCTCTTAGTAAACAAAGAGTAGTCTCTAGTGCTCTGTAGGAACCCTGAGTCAATCAAGGTAGTGGTGAGTTTGATATTCCACTGCCTTGAAGCTTGTTTAAGCCCATAGAGATTTCAGCAATCTATATGCTTGATTACTGCCAACCTTTTCACTGAAACCATCAGGAGGTGTAATATATACCTCTTTATACAAATCTCCTTGTAAATAGGCATTATAACATCCATTTGATGCAATATCCAATGGTTTACAACTGCAATAGAGATAACAGTCCTTACAGTTGTCATTTTCACCACAGGTGAGAAGGTTTCTTGGTAGTCAAAACCTTTCTTCGGATTGTACCCCTTAGCAACAAATTTAGGCTTGAATCTCTCCACACTGCCATCTGCATTATACTTGATCTTGTAAACCCACCTACACCCTATTGCCTTTTTATCCTTAAGCAATGTCATTAATTCCCATGTCTTATTGTCTTCTAGATTTCATTCTTTATGGCAACTACCCATCTAGGATCTTGAACTGCCTCTGAATAGCTAGAAGGTCCAGTCTCAATATAGAATTTGGACACAAAGCTTTGGTATATAGGGGATAAGCCAACATAGTCTAGAGTTGAGACAAGAGAATAGTGACACATGTTTGAACCAACTTTGGTCACATAATCTTTGTGCCATATAGGAGGTCTGGAATTTCTGTTTGATCTCCTTACAGGTGGTGAAGGAGTGTCACATGGATGAGAAGACAATGCATCAACAAGTACGATAGAAGATGACTCAACTTCAGAATTCTGAGAAGGAGGTGAAGCTGCAATATCTTGATAAATAACTGAGAATGTATGATCTGCAACTAAGACATCATAGGCAAACAAAACTGAGAAGTTCAATTATTATGTCTGCTGAGGAGTATTATCTTAAAAAAGAAAGATTATTTCCAGAAACACCACATCTCTACTGATGAAGAACTTTTTATTTTTCAAATCATACAACATGTATCATTTTTTAGTTGTACCATACCCTACTAAAATAATTTTTACTGCCATTGGACTGAATTTATCATATGTGGTGAGATTACTGGCAAAACATAAGCATCAAATGACTCCCATGTGCTCAAAGGAAGAAGATTTCCCATATTATTTTTCAAAAAGTGATGCATTTCCTAATATAGTAGAAGGTATTATGTTCAATACATGTGTAGCAACTTAAATACACAAACCCCAAAACTTATCAGAAAACAAGCCTAAAATTTGACAACTCTTGTAGTTTCTAGGATATGTCTATGTCTTCTTTCCACCACCCCATTATGTTGAAGTGTGTATGGACAAGAACTCTCATGAATGATGCCATGAAGTTTAAACAGATCATGACAGTTAGTATTAAAGATTTCAGAACCATTATCAGATCTTACCCTTTTGGACCTTTTATCAAATTGAGTTTCTATTTCAACAATAAATTATTTCAACAAACTAACAACATCATATTTAAGCCTCATTAAGAAAGTACAAGTCCATCTAGAGTAGTCATTAACAATGGTTAAAAACATCTCATACCATCATAAATTTTAACTCTATAGGGACCCCAAACATCCATATGTATGAAGCTGAAAAATACAAGTAGAACAACTAGTGCTATGTGTAAAACGTAATCTTGTCTGCTTGGCAAGGGAACACACATCACACTTATGCAAAGCAAATATATTACCAAACTTGTGAAGTGAAGAAATTTTTCTGATGACACCCATGAGAATATGTCCCAGCCTTTGATGCCAAATATTTGAATAACCTCAACATCTTGAAGAGTTGTTAAGCAGTTTAATGGGTATGTGAATTTGCTACCATACTGAGAGTAGAGGGTATAGAGTTCATCTTTCTCCTCACCAATCACCCTCACCTTCCCAGATGTTATGTCCTGAAAAACACAATATTTTTGAAAAAATGTGACATAACAGTTCAAATTTTTTGTCACTTGAGAAACTGATAGAAAATTGAACTTGAAAACTATTACCCATAACACTTTTCTAAGAACATCACCTCCTCCTATGTGACAATCTTCAACATGTGAAACCTTAGCAGAAGTACCAGTTGGCAACTAAACGTGACATGCATTCTCTATCAAAGCTGGATGATGTAAATATGCAGGATCTTCTACCATATGATGGAATGCACCAGTATCTACAATCCACTTCAAGTGAGCAGCTGAAGGCAAAGGAGAATTACCTGTTATATTAGCAGTGCCACTTATGTCATCGAGCTTTGAAGCTTCTGATGTTGCACTGGAGTGAACATGGGCATAAACATTTGCTGAGACACAAAATGTTATGGAGGATATGGGAATTGCATCTGAGTATGGTATGGAGACTGCATCTGAGCATGACATAGTTGAGTTGACTTCGATTTATCATGTTGGTAATGCTGAGGTATAGGCCCTGCATCATAGATAGAATTTCCAGTGTTGTTTCTCTTTTACCTTTGTGGTCAGCTGGATACCCAATCAATCTAAAGCAATTAACCTTGAGATGGCCAGTTTTGTGACACAAGTCATATTTCAAGAGTTTGTGACAGTCAGTCCTCATGTGACCTTTTATGTTGCAAAAATCACAAAAGGCATTAGAATTATAAGGTCTTCTAGTTTTATGACTACTAGGACCAAACCTAGAGGTAAACATTGCAGTAGGAACCATATCAAGCATCATCCTACTTGATCCTACTACCATCCTCTGACTTTCATCTTGGTTAACCATAGCATAAGCTTGATTAATGCTTGGAAGTTGTGGCATCAACATGATTTGACTTTTAGCTTGACTATAGTTCTCATTAAGTCCCATAAGAAATTGTAACATCCTTTGATGTTGTGATTGTTCAAAAAATTCCTTAGATCTAAAACATGTACAAGCTGGGGAGGCATTATAGAGTCATATTCATCCCACAAATCCTTCAGCCTAGAGTAGTATATTGATACATATGAAACACTTTGAACAAGAATAAAAATCTTTTTATGCAATTGAAAAATATGAGAGCTTTTAACCTTGTTAAACCTTTCCTTTAAATCATCCCAGATTAAGTGGGAATCTGAGCAATAAATGACTCAACTGTGAAGGTCTTTACTTACATTGCACAGTATCCAGGAGACAACGATTGCATTGCAGCGATCCCAAAATCGAGCCAAATCGCCTGTGAATTGAGCTTTCTTCACCGTGCCATCAATAAATCCAACATTATTCTTCCTAAGCAGAGTCAACTCCATAGCTTTGCTCTATAAGGTGTAATTATCAGTGCCAGTGAGTAGAATCCCAACATTCAGCGATTCAGGTGAATTCGATAGATACAGATACAAGGGATGAAGATGATAAAAAACAAGAACAGTCATGAAAGTTCCTGATTGAGCTCCTGCAACAGCTCCTTTAAGATCCATGAAATCGAGTAGAAAACTTATGAAAAACACGAAATTGAGCTAAGAAACAATGAAATTCTTCACTGCGCGTGTAAGAATTGCTTCGATCCGAGCTCGATTGGCTATGATACCATGTTAAGTAGATGAATTATATGAATAAAACTCCATTGAAGAACTCGTGAGACAGAAGTGAACTGCAATAAAAACAAGCTAACACTGTTTCATTGAATTGAGAATTAATGCAATATACATTGTCTTATATATATAGTCACATGTATAATCTAACCGACTCACTTAACTAACCACCTCTAACAAATTTACTGACACATTCTAACCAACTAACTAAGTAGCTAACCACACTTGCACCACTCACAATGTGTATAATATAATACAATTACAGCTAATGACATCAAAGTAATTGTACACACTTAGTTAGTTCCTTTACAATATAGTTATACACTCAACAATAAGGTGCCGTTATAAAATTGATAACACAACATCGTCATTCAAAATCTCTCATCCATTAATAGTCATGTTTTGACCGATTATGGATGACAAAATCATTGATATCCATACGGGATAATCGAATAACACTCAAAAAGTATGTTTTCCATCCTCCATAATATATCATAAGGCATTCTCAAAATAGATATTTAAATTAGTTCTTTGACGGTCAAGAGTCAGTACGATCCTAATATCGAAAAAAATTTTGCATCCTAATATTATATAGCACTGCAATACAATCACAAACAAAATGAGTCAAATATATTTTTTTTCGTAACTTTCCTTATCAATAATTTGGTCCAAATTTTTTAATAAGATACCCAAGTTCCTTTGTATTTTTATACTTATGTCTTATAGTATATCCTGCTTAAAAATAAATCATAAAGTTAACATAGTAATATTATTGCTATTATTTTTATATTGTAAAGAATTAATTTAGATTGGTAAGATGTTAGCCAGGTAACTTTCATACAATATTTTGGATGTTATTGTATAAAATTTTATATATTAATATGAAAATGTTTGTAGTTTAATTAAAATTTTTAAAATATTCTATTATAAAAAGTAGATAATTTTAATTTATTTTTTTAGAAACTCTAGTATTGTCAAAATAAAATAAAATTTAGAGGAAACAATACAAATTCCACTAATATAACTAGTAATTACGGACACAGTAGTTTCGCAAATTACCATTGGTACCATTTTTAATTCAATAGATACATCATACATGTATATGACAAATTCAAATGATTTCTTCTCTACCACCTCAGATTGAAGGCAGGCTTGAGTCATTTTTCTTATGGGCCAAGTGAAAATTTGTTCTGGCAATGAGTGGCCAAGTCTCGAATATCATATTGAAGTGTGAAACTATTTAATCTAAGAGGTTATATCATTTCAGAAAATACATTTTTATTTGTTTAATATATTCCCAACACAGGAAAATAAAATCAGAAATGCAGTCGCGGAAATCTCAACAGGCCAATTCTACGGGAAAAGTTTAGCTTCATTCCCCTAACTAAAAGTCCGTTCAGCGAAAATGACACTCTTAATTTTTCTTTTTCTTTAAAATAGTGGACAAATCTGATGTTTCTAGCTCAAAAACTCGATAAATAGCATGTCTGCCTTGTTATCTGCTGGCAAGAACTTACACTCAAAGAAGTTCCATAATAGCCTAGTTCACTGGAACATCATAAAAACATAACATGAAACTGTCACTACTTCTCAAATTACAGAATAGATCTTTCCCACAAAGGAAAATTTCATCTTTTGCAGTGAGTTCATCCTCGTTTCTTTCTGAGTTCAGGATCCCTAGAGCCAAAACAAATAAAATCCCAAAGAGCAATTTAAGGATTTTCATCACTGAACAGTTAATTAAACAGAAAGTTACTTCACGCAAAACATTATTTCACCTTTGTATATGATCAAGAATAAGAAGCCTTGGCCCAGGAGGGATCCTCACATCTCTAAGAGCACTGCAAAACAGGAGAATGGAATGAGATTTTAATCATGAGAAATGCGTAGAATTAATAAAGTTCATGGTGCAACATATCTTGCCTATCAGTGAGTAAAGGCAAAGTGGTGTCTGTCAACAACCCTTTCTTGAAATTCTTTTCATAATTTTGCAGGCCAAGGCTTGACAACAGTGATCTCGTTCTGACATAATGCGTATCTTCAGCAGGTGGTTGCGAAAACTTCCGCCCAAGCTGCATGAACCAACAAGAAAAGCTTTTAAGGACTATGAGATATCGATGTTGGAAATCTATTCAACATCAATCAAAAACTAGGTGCCAATTTCTTCATACCAGAATTCTCAAACTATCTCCAGAGCATATGGACCTCAAAGCAACAATAAAGTAATACAAGGGGATACACACATGTCTGATTGGTCCCTAAACTCTATTGAGGACACAAGTAGAGGACTTAAATAATCTAAGCCTGATTGAGATTAAGTTGAACTTTTATTTGAAGTACTCCTTCAAAAACAGTTTTATTTAGTACACCTGCCAACTGTGAGCTTTCCATATTACTCTACCTTCAAAAGAGAGAAAGGGGAAAGAGATAACATAGAGAGAACCGAAAAGATTATTAGGATATTGCTGAACCAGACAGTTTAATCATCAAAAAAGAAGAAATCCATATTCTTATTGCACATTTTAGAAGTCCAATTCCTTGGAATACATTGATATCACAAATTGTAGTTCTCAGTTCTGATGCACTCCCTCCGTCCCATATTACTTGTCCACTATCCCCTTTACATGCCCATTAAGAAATCATAAATTAGAAAGGTACTTCTACTAATTTATGCTTCAACTCTTTTTAATACACTCTATATTTCTGTGTCTTATCCATCAATACCAAGACTAACAATGGAGGAACAGTTTGTATATTTACAATATTTATACTTTCAAAAATAATTAATTCAAGGATAAAATGTGAAAAAAAAATTAATTATATCTTTTGTTGTAGTTTGGTTCAATCCAGACCTAGAAACAAAAAACAAAGATGGTTGACAATGAACAGGAACTGCATTAAACCACAGCTAATTTATTGTTATTCATATGTGGAATTTATGTAGAAATATTCTGAAAGAAAACAAAATGAGTACCTTTATTTTTGGAATAAATAAGAAACCAAGTCAAAACTTGAGACAGGATGACAAACAACAAGTCAATCTGACTATGGAATTGACATAATATCCAACAGACAAGTTGAGTGGAATGAGAGTAGACTGTAGAGAGTACTGGATTGAACCAAACTACAACAGAAAATAAAAGGTGAAAAACAAAAGGAACTCAAAACAACATTTCCATAAATCAGGGGTTGCATACAAATATTTTTCTATACATAGGTAAACATGTTCATATTATCACATTAATAGAAATAAACTGGCCCTTCACCAGAGACATGCAAGGAAGTTTCTGCCTCTCGGGGGTGGGGGGGGATGAGTGCGTCATTGTATACCATTTTACTTCAACATTACCTCAAACAGTCCACCTTGAACAAGGGCAAAGAAAATCCCAGATGTCAAAGCATTGGGTACTGGATTTGGGCCACCCATGCCACTAACTAGTGAAAACAGTGCTCCAGAACCAAAGGCAGCTGCCATACTGCAAAAAGTAATTATTAATCTCCAACAGCTACAGGATACAACAAATGTGAACTCAACGAGGTTGTGAAAGAGTGGATGGAGGAGGAAGTGGATCAAAAAGGAAAAATTAAAGTTTAAGGTTCAAAAAGAAAAGAGAATGTCCAGTTGGGATATTTGTTATCATTGAAGTGTTAATCCAGGACATCCACTCTGCTATGTGTTTTAAAATGAAGAAGTTAAAAACATAGAGGTGTATGCAGCAAAGAACTTTGTAGGTTCCAGTGAAAGGCGTAAATTGAAACCAGGTTCGCTTTACCTAGTCAAGAAGGAAAGCTAAATGTGCAATTGGAAATGGATGCAAGAACTTTAACAAGAGTAAGGCTACTATAATACTTAAGTGAGAACCAAACTTGGAAAGCATGTCCTCTTTCTGGAGAGGGAAAGACGGTATCCCTGTTCTTAATCATATTTATACTACTATAGCAGGCGTGGATTGGCTTCTGAATGTCTAATCTATAAAGGATGCAAAAATGTGTAGACAAGAATATGCCTCAA
>JAJOOO010033101.1:0-21392 GCA_029582685.1 Solanum piurae
TCCCGAGGCGAGGACTGCTTAAAAAAATACTGGAAAATCGCTCCACGTGTAGCGATTTTAGTTAATTTTTTTAAAAATAATCGCTGCCATTAATTTTTTTTAACTAAAATCGCTACACATGGAGCGATTTCCCATTATTTTTTTAAGCAGTCCTCGCCTCGGGAATTTTTAATTAAAAATAATTTAAACTTTTTTAAGAAAATGGCTATTTTTTAAACGTTGCTAGGGCATCGTGGTTAAAAAATAAATCACAAAAGCGATTTTAGAGAAAAAAGAAAAAAAAATTGGACCTGCAGCGATTTTTATGTTTTTTAAAGGAGTAATGGCGTCAATTTTGTCAGAAGAAAATCGCTCCATCAGGAGCGATTTGCCCTTTTGGTTAAAAAAAATTGATGTACCCTTTTGGAATTTTTGGAAACAGGGGAAGGAAAGTCTTGAACGAGCGCATCTTTTACATATTTCGTATATTTTGATGGCAAAAAAAAGAGAAATATATTAATTTTAGGGTTAAGGACTAAATTGATCACAAATTATGATACATAAATAACCATTTTCATCAAGTCTATACATTAAGGACCAAATGGAATCAAAGCCCATACATTAAGGATCACTTTGATCATTTTCTCTAATGCAACATAAAGGACATTCATGCAATTAATTCATGACTCATTTCTCTCTCCATCAACCATACACATGTAAATGTAAATTCGTAAATTTAAAATTCTAAATTTATCTCTAACATCAAACTTCTCGTACCTAGCAGAATTACTTCACTAGTCCGTTACAAAATAAAACTAGCGACACAATTTTCTGTACAGCTATAAAATTTACCCATCGCAAATTTTTATGAACAATTAGAAGGTGAATATAACTTGATTCTTAGCAGCACGCCGCCGGTAATCCTCCAACGGAACGGTAATTTGAGTACTCCGGCCAGCCTGCCGACCCCGGCGGATCAAAGATGCTAACATTTTTTTGGTAAAACTCTCAATTTTTTTCAATTCATCAAGGTATATCTGTCTATTCCGGCAGTCCACACTGCAGAAACCCAGCTCACCCCTGCATTAATTAATTAATTAATCCAATCATAAATTAAGTGCACTAATTGATCAAGAGGTCTATCAAAATTAAGCTGACGTTTATTCAGAGACGTATCCATGATTTTGAAATGATAGGTTCATATTATGGAGCATTGTGGATCTAATCAGTTTGACATTTAGCTTCGTATCATTGAAAACAGTTGAAATTTTAAAATTATAGGTCCAAAATTGAAATGCTTAATTAATTAAAACGCCAAAAGTGTTACCAATAACCACTTAGAGAGGTTTTAATCAATTTTAGAAAGAAAAATAATACAATATAGATATAAAAATTTAAATTTCTATTCTCACTGAGAGGTGCACTCAATCATCATCGCATTATATGATACTTCAATTGTGGGATTCACACATCTATATTTAATTAAAAAATAAAAAATATAACACTACTATATATGATTTCAGGAGGGGAGCATGGGTTCACGTGAACCCTGTGACCCCCTCCTGCATACGTTTGATCATAAAGTTTGAATCAGATTTTAAAATTTTAATCTTAAGATATTTTCAAGTTTCCAGAAGCTGGAATCAATTCTTCTACTCACAAAACATTAATTTTTTTCCGAGTAAATGTATGTCTAATTAACACAATTTCAAGTTTCAATATTAATTTTAAAAACTCAAAATTTTCAAGGTTCTAACTTCAAAATTTATGACCAATTAGAAGTTAGTTAACTCTCAGAAAAAAGTAAATATGTGTCCTGGCATTACTGAGCCAGTAGTGAAAGTTAAGAGCTTTGCTAATTGTATTCAACGTAAATATTATATATATGATTGTGTACAAAATCTAAAATTAAGAAATGATTTTTAAAATTCATAGTCTAAAATTCTCTCATTAGGAATAAAATAAATTTTAAAATTAAATTATTTCTAAATATCTAAATAAGAAGAATGGCTAAAATGACACCTAAATTGTGGCCAAATATAACATATATATATTGTGGGAGGGAGAGGATGCGTTATTTTTAAAAGGAAAAAGGCTCAAATATACCAATGAACTTTGAAAAAAGGCATAACTATATCATTTGTTCAAAGTTTGGCTTATTTATGACATTTCAGTTAACAAATAATGGCATGAATGAGCCTTTTCTCAAACGGAAATGACATAGATGAGACAAATTTTTAACGGATGACATAAATAATTTTTTTCTTAAAGTTCGATGACATATTTGAGCCTTTTTTATACAACTAAATAAGAAAATATCACATAAACTGAGACGCAGAATTAAGGAATAGTAATGTTAATGTAAGTATATTAGCTTATACATACCTGTACATGTAAACTTCCTTGTGAAGGTTAAAATGCTTATGGCAGAAGAAACACCATTTGAGGAAGCAATTATTATAGTAATAAAAAGCATTGCAAGAATATTGATCTCTAATATGATTCATAAGGAAAATTATGGATTTAATTTTTCTAAATTTTAGAATATTGGGATCTTTTAAATACTTCTGATGAGAAAGTGATGAAACTAAATCTCTTTGCTCTTCTTTCAATTTTGTAAAGTCCATTTGATAAATTTGGTTGTTGAAAAATCAGCAAGGGAAAGAAGAATATATAAGGGCAAGAGAAGTGATGTACAACAAATTAATTGGGAAAATTACTCACTATATAGTACACATTTTTATCAGGATTGTCGAATCAGCGGTTGGATAGAAACTGGAGAAATTAAAATGAGTTGAAATAGAATTTGGGTTGGGTTTTGACCCGCTCAAGTTTACTTTGAGCTCAAATGAACTAAAAATTGGGTTGGATCATGATCCACCCAATTTGACCTGCTTAATCTCAATAATTATAACGTATTGTTATTTAATTTTTATAACCACAATATGAATTTCAACTCAATTTTTTTTAAAATTACAAATGAATAGAATCCTAAAAGAGTATAAAATAGATAGTAATTCATACCTTCATTATAGAAACATACATTACATCAAAGCAAGTAAAGAGTCTTAAAACGGCTTGAAATTGCAGATTAAATAAGGCTCAATTAAGAATTCGCTTAAAATAAATTAAAGTTTGAATGAGTTGAGATTAAATCCAATTCAATTTATCTTGAATCCAACCCGAATCCAACCCTTAAAATTATAAATAAATTGGACGGGTTACATATATTTGGGCTATTATTGACACCCATAATTTTTATTTTATACAACCTAAATTTTTTATATCCTTGGCACAATTTCCACATTTTAACTCCAAAACCAAATTTTACATGTTGTTACGTGCAATATGGGGGCCCATAGCCCATATGTGATTAAATCGTGAGGAAAATAAGGACCATTCAATTGGAAGCACATTAAATGTATGTACGTATTATAGGAGAAGATCTGATAAAAAAATCTTATAACCAATGTGCCCTTTAACTTGACCTTATTATACATTTATGTCCTTCAATTTTGAATATGCACAATTAAACACTTAACCTTATACAAAATAAGAACAAGTAAATATACATGTCCTAGATGGCACAATACATATAGGACACTACGTAGAACAAAAAATGAAATGTAGGATGCCATGTAGGACATGTGTGTCTATTTGTTCACCTTTATACAAGTTTAAGTGTCTACTTGTGCACACCTAAAGTTGAATGACATAAATGTAACGACATGGTCCCGTCGTTATAGAGAAGCCAACGGGGAAAAATTTTGGGCCGAAAAACTTTTTGGTAGTAACTTAAAATTTCCTAGTCTACTCCAGATTTGGAGGAAATCGGAGTCAGTGAGGTCTAGAAAAATCTAGTAACAAATGAGAGGTTTAATATGGAATGTGATTACATGAGTGGATAACTAAGACGTTAAGGAATCCGTACAACTTTACGGAATTGAATTCGCGTGAGTAGAACTCCCGAAACTGATCTTAGTGTAAACGAGTATTTTCTAAGTGTCATGGGATGCATGAGTGTTGTGAAATGGGGATTTGGAATTTATAAATTTTTTCACTATTTTCGTGCAAGGCTGTGGCGGGATGAGGTCCGTTATGGCAGGACAGTCACGATTTAAGTCAAAATAAACCCCAAAAACGTTTTATTCTGCACTTTTCGACTTTGAGAGCTAAGGAACGACCCCAAGGGGTTTCTTGACAGTTTTCCACCATTCTTGAGGCTAAAGGTAAGGTTTTCACTCCCCAAATCTATTTTTCGATCCGTAGAACTTGGTTTCTTGGGTAATTATTGTAGGGGAAGGGTTTTGGAACTACTTGGATGGTGGGAAAAACTCTAATTTGGATATTGTGATCATGGGTTTGGCCTAGGGTTGATAATGTTGATTATAATTTGGGTAATTAGGCCTCGTTTATTGATTCTCGTGTTATATTGATTGTTATTAGACCACGAACAAGCGAAAAGAATCCGAAAAGGGAAGATTCAAGTGCCTTAGGGGATTCAAGCTAGGATTCGAGGTACGTAATGGTTGTGATTTATCACGACTCAATTTCTCGAGTCATGATGGCACCTGCTATAAACCCATCAGTAAGTAAACCAACCCGTAACTCGAAACAACAAGTAATGGGTCTGAGGGCAGAAACTAAACAAGAGTAGGCAAAATTTAAGATAACATTATAAACAAGCGGAAGCAAACGAAAACATATATACAAATAAAGATCCCTCCCTCAACCTAGAAGTCACTAGTATAAAGCTACTAACAAAACGAGTACAAGTCCTAAAAGTGGACTTTAGAGACTGGACTGTCTCGAAAGGTAAAAGATAAGTCTATATATACAGATAGAGACTGAAATAGTACAAAACATCGTGTGCTCACCCCCGTCTCCAAATCAGACTACTCCAAACTGGATCAATGTTGGCCACTGGTGCTCGGGCCTGCATCACGAAACAGATGCAGAGCATAACATGAGTACCAAAACAGCATGTACCCATTAGGCATCATAGGCAGACTGAACTTGAAAAGTAAAGGCAATATGAAATGATGGAATAAATCAAATAGAGGTCAAGAATGGAAATCAAGTAACCATGAAATGCACACGAGTGTAGAAATAACTAACTAAAGTAATCTATAAGCTAACTACACCTAACTGGACCCACATAAGCCCAGAAGGTACACTCGTGCGCAAGTTTAATTAAAAACCCAAACGGACCCCCATAAGCCTGACGAGTACACAAAGTAACTATAACTAAAGAGAATTGCATATGAGAACCCAAGAACGGAGAACATCGAACCAGAACCTCAACCCCAATTAGTAGAATCTGATAGTACGGAGGCCGGACCTTGAACCAAATGCTCACCATAAGTACCCAAGTAACCAATCACAAGTATCAAGTAACTGAGGCCGGACCTCTAATCGGATGCTCTATATAAGTATCTGAGCGATAGAGGTCAGACCTTAAACCGGATGCTCTATATAAGTATCTAGGCGATAGAGGCCGGACCTTAAACCGAATGCTCTTCAAAAATATCAATGAGGTCGAGGCCGGAGCTCGAATTCGGATGCCCGACAAATGTGCCAATGTAGCTGCTGAAAGAGTCTCAATCGATCCATGCTCATAAATGTCTGTGGAACGCCGTCCACACTTATCCAATCAATGTAAGTCCTTGGAATTAAATTGAAAACCAACTTTAAATCGCGAAGCAGAACCAGTGTCGCTGACGTAATTGTGAAGCTGTAATATCGGGGAAATAAGGATAACTATCATCGGAGCAAGTCGAGCTAAGGCCCAAACTATCAGACTCAAGTCTGCTACACAAATCTACAGGGATCTAAGCCGGTTGAGCAACGTCGGGGAAAAACAAAGGCCTATCGGTTCCGAATAATGTATTTCTAAGGCAAGCCCTAGTCAAACCTAAACTAAGGCCCAACATGCTTCAGATTAACAGTAATCAAGCATACAAACACTCCACATAGCAAGAAGGGTCAATTAGTAACACATAACATGCTCACAGTTACCCGATAATTCCCGAAAGAGGCCGAAACATGATTTCTAAACACTTATGCATGATTCAATAACTACCAACCCAAATCCCAACTAATCAACATGAATTCACACTCTCGAGCTCAATCTTAGAGAAGGAAGTTGTAGCCTACCTGTAGGTCAATCACGCGGGCTCCAAAATCACTTCTCTGGAGCTTTTTCTTCTCGAAGAGCCTCGAAATGTTGTCACGCTATCAAAAATAGAGTCACAACGTTATTACGATCGTTTAGACACTAAAATCGCAAGAAATAGATATGGACCAATTTCGGGATCAAAAACGGGAAAGTGGGACCCGTGCGGGAAATTCTACAATTAACCCCAAAAGTAGGTCCTAATCAGCTCCCCGAGCTCATGTCCCAAAATGGGACATAATTCGGGGCTCGGAAACATCACAATATCAACATGCATCCAAAACCCAAATTTTCTCAAGAACTAGAAATGGGACAGCAACAAAATCAGTAAATTTACCAGAAATGAGAGGTCTACAGTGAATTTCGACAACACCACGACTCCTCGAAAAACCACTCAAAGTAGCCTCAAGAATCACTGAAATCGGACCTAAAATGGTTGAGAAAACAAGTCTCAAAATTTCCAAAATCAAGCTCACAAAAAGGGGTCGTGGCAGAAGGTATTTTATAAAATTTACCTCAAACAGGGACCCCAAATCAGTTTCCGAGCTCACCAGCGCGTTCTTTGCGAAAACCCTCACAAGATGAACCTTTCAATCACTGAATTTGGACTTGAAATGAGAGAGTTAAGCCCTTTTAAAGCAAGAACAAGTGCTGAATTTTCTGCATAAATGCACCAGATTTTCAACATATTTTGGAAACTTAAAAAATCCGACGGGGAGCTCCGAACTCGTTCGGAACCCCGTTCCCGAAAATGATATATGCAAACATACCAAAATTTATATTCCGGACTCAATGGCATAGTCAAAATTTCCATACGAGGTCATCTCGATAAAAAGGGGTCCCACTCCCAAAGGCAATTTTTAGCCAAAATCCACCGAGGGGCTTGGAATGTGTCCGGGAGCCTCAGGAGTCGAATAGAAGGTCGTTCTAGACCAAACTCGACATTCCGAGGCTAACCGCGCTGACAGAATTTTCATTCGAGTGTGTTTTCCAAGAATGTTGACCAAAGTCAACCTTAGACCAAATTTCCAAGGCTAAAACGCGTAATGGTCCAAACTCGCACTGAAGACCTCGATACTCGTGTCAACCATGCTACTAGCCTAATTTGGCAATTCCAAAGCTGATGGAACCGTCATAATTCCATTATGAGGTTGTTTACCTGACGTTTTGACTAAAGTCAACTATTCAAGGTCTCTAAAACACGGAAAACTACACAAAATCCAAACGAACGACCAAGCGACCGAACAGACAGTGCCAACAAGTAATAAATGACTTGGGGTCGCTATAGGAATGCTCTAAACGATAAAAAAGAGGCATTAAGGCAAAAATGACTTGGAGGGTCATTACATGATTTCATGTTGATGTGATATATGTTTGTAATTGTTTCATTATAATGCATGTATATATGTGAATGTTGCATTATTGATCACCCTAATCATAAATGAGGATAATTGAATAATTGTATGCCATGAATCACCTCTTGTTGTATGATTGTGAGAATATACATTGTGATTGTGATTGTGGCTTGTTGAATGGAGCGGGTGTCACGTTCTGACACACTAACTTGGATCGGTTGCCACGTACCGGCATAAACATTGGAGCGGGTGTCACGTTCCGGCACACTAACAGTTTGGGTATGGGTTCCATGAAAGGACCATTGAATTGGGTTCCGTGAGAGGACCATTGAATTATGTTGTGTATCTACTTGTGATGATTACATTCATATCTAATGATGTATTGGAAGACTGTATGTTTCTCTAAAATGATAACCAATGTGTATTATTGAGAACGTGGAATGCTACATTGATCCTGAAAAGATGACTAATATTGTATATGTTCGGTATATGCATGTTTTATAATATTGTGGTTACTTGCATGTGTTTCACTTATTGGGATAGCCGCGTGATCCTACCAGTACACTGTGGTTGTATATTGATACTGCACTTGTTTTTTCTTTGTTGAGTACAGGGTATCTTCAGGCGGCTATTGATAGACCTCAGCTAGGTGACTATTGAACGTGACCAGATTCAAGGGTGAGCCAGTTCTTTCAGGCTACCATGGATCTCTCTTGTTTAAGTCCATTCTTTTCGAACTCAGACTATTAGTTTAAGATGTTTGTTTAGTTTCGGGGTTGTACCCCTTGTTCTTAGACTTGTCGTTAATAGAGTTTTGTTACATTCACTTTCAGGTTCTAGGGATTGTTCTTCCGCATTAGTTTGGCTAGTTTATTTAAACCTTTGTAGTTTATGGGAACTCAGTATTTCTTTTGGTCATTTAAACCTGCTTCAGTATCTTTAAATGTGTAGTATTTTGGTTAAGGCTGCTTAGTTGAGTTGTAGTAATGGTTCTCCCACCGGAGGGTTAGCGTGGGTGTCAATCACGACGGTCTGGGTCATGATAATAAATGTGATTTAAAGTCAAGTTAAAGGACATATTTATGTATTATGCCAATTAATAAATACTCAATTTAAATTTTGTTTTTATTTTTCTTTACGTTCATTATAAAATAATAAATACAAAATATAATTTAATAAGTTACTCATGTTTGATAAGTAGTTTGATTTTTTCCTCTTAAATACTTTGAAAATTAATCAAGGGATAAATGTTAATTTTAGTTTTGAATTCATAAATGAAAATTATTTTTAAAAAATTTTTGAGCTAAAATGACCGTTAAATTTGGGACTAAAGGGGTATATGATATGTGTATGTGTGTAGGGGCAAGTCTAGGGTATTGGTGCACATTTCCGTGAACTCAGTAATTTTTGTATAAATTCTATAATGTATTGAAAAATTCATTATATATATATAATGATTTTTTGAAATATTCATTACATATATAAAGTTAATGATTTTTTTTTATTTTCTTTTCCTTTTTCGAATTAAGTTTTTTTTTTTATGTTATGTTAATAGTCCTTGATTAAAAAGAAAAATATTAATGAATTTACATATAAGCTGAGTGGCTTTTCCAAGTGTCTAATAATAGTAATACATTAGTCTTCTATGACTTAGTCTGAAGCCAAAATGATCACTTTGTTCCTTTAAAATACATAAAAGTCCACTCAAATTCTTTTTAAATCGAAATAGACAACTCGTTTTTTAGGAGCGAGATTCTTTCTTTGAGATTTTTACGCTGTTTAAACACATGTCATGCATAGATTGATTTGATGTATACACCCGGTGCGGATAAGCTTTACCCACACCACTAGAATTTTAGGTCGTATTGCCAAGAAAAATGGGATGTTAGTTATGTACACTTTTTGAATGGTATTTAGTTATGTATGTATCCTATTAGGTAGAATTTTAGGTAGTATTGCCAAGAAAAATGGGATGTTAGTTATGTACACTTTTTGAATGGTATTTAGTTATGTATGTATCCTATTAGGTAATATAGTTTTTATTAATTATCTTCAAAGAATGTATCCACATCATTGGTTTTAAAACTCGGGCAAATCAAATATTTATACATATGTTGTTAAAGAATTCTTTTTTTTTCCAATAAAACTCACTGCTCTAGCAGTGATTTTGCTAAAAAAAATAATTTAAAAATAACATTTCTCGCTGACTGAGCAGCGAGAAAGAATGAAAATCGGACACTACAAAATACAAATGGCGTTAAAAATCACAGAGGATCTCGCTCTTGAGGGAGCGAGTTGTCCGTTTTGATTATTTTTTTAAAATTGAGTGACTTTTCATGGTCATTCCAACTCCGGACTCGAGCAAATCGAACAATATTTAATAAAGCATAAGAAATTATGGCCTGAATCAAAGAGGGGTATCAATCGTGACCAACTAATAGAATGCCAGAAAAATGGTATGAATTCAAAGAGTGTACCAACCGTGATCAATCATTAATTCTCAAGCAAGGTCTATAATTATGTCAATATTCCTTCACATATATTTTTTTTTTAAAAAAAACAACTAATATAATTATAATCTGAGTTGGCTCTTTCAATTCAGGTAATTCATAAACAAAATTCCAGTTTGATGATATGTTTAAGTAACGTACCTAAATTAAGATAATAATTGTGATTCCTTTTAGATTTCCTTTTAGATTCTCATAATCCAAGTTCTATTAGGTTAATAACCTTGTTTGTCTCTTCTCATAATCCAAGTCCTATTACGTAACTAATTCGACCAGCCTTGCCTATATATACTATATAGTTCAATATTCTTTTAACCATCAATCAAAAGACATATTGTTGAATTAAAGTTCCAATTTTTTACATAACTTGTCAATATACTCTTCATAATAAATAAATAATATGTCTAGGGTTACCACCTTCAGCAATGTTCTGAGATACACAGTAGAGAATTTTAAAGTGCAGACTATTGTTTCAAATATCAAGAAATTAGTCGAATCGTCTCCTTCGATTTCTACGTCGAAATCGAAGGGTGTAGAGAAGGATGTATTTTGGATGAGAGATCCTAAAACAGGAAATTGGATACCAGAAACTCACTTCGATACCATCGATGCTGTGGAGTTACGAGACAAATTTCTATCCACTAGTATAAAATCTGAAGAAAAATTTACAAGGCCAAACGCATAGATTACTTGTAGTAGTGTTTTATAGGACATTTAGAATTTATCAATATTCAATATTATTGTTATTTTATACTCCTTTCGTACTATATTACTCGTCTTTTTTGAGCAATAATAAATACTAATTTTACCTCTTAACTTTATTTATATGTCGTATTCATTAATACCAACATTAAGAACGAGGAACTTTCCGTTGGGATTTCGACTTTAACTCATTTCACTATAATTATAAAATTGAGCCAGATTCATATTATACGTACGTAATAGTGTAGTAGTAAAACCCCAAACTTTGGAACGTAACAGTTCTACTATAGAAGTAGGCAGACAAAACATACACAGGCAGGAGTCAACAGGCACTGCTTATTCAAAATTTTCTGTTATTAGGTTCAGGTAGCAGGTACTCTCTGATTCCTTAGCCGTTCTCTGTTATTAGGTACTCTCTGATTCCTTAGCCGCGGAATTCATCCATGAACTTTTTATGGAATTCTGTAAGACGAGACACGATAGCTGGTATCTTCTCTTCTTGAGGTAATATTGTGCACCTAAAATGCCAGGTTCCAGGAACCTGTACACAAGCAAGAACCAATACTAAATTGTAAGAGATGATTAAAAATGCCTACTTTTTATCCAACAGTATACCATTCAAGTGAAAGAACCGTGTAAATTTAATAATGACATTGACTAGATGGCAAAGCTATAAATGTAAGAATTACCTGGCGGAATCCAGAGCCTGGAACAACAACGATTCCAGTGGCATTAAGAAGGTGTTTAGCATAAAAAGCGTCTGGTGCAGTTTTAGCTGCTTCTGCTGCTTTTATTGCTTTGTTGGGTAAGTTGATACACGGAAATAGATACATAGCCCCTTCTGCCCTATTGCATGTCACTCCTTCCAAACTATTCAGTGCATCTTCTAGTGTCTGGTGGATTGTTAAAAGAGATGTGCAATAAACATGAGAATTAGATCATTTAACAAGTCAACAGATTGAAACTCAAAAGCTGAAGCTAAAAGAACTCTGTTGGGCAAATTACAGACATCATCTTTGCTTTGCTATATTAGCAGTTCTTATAGTCAGGTTCAGATAATCAGGTCAAGTTTGTCCTATATGTAAGTTCTCACTAACCTTAGCACGTCTTGCCAAGGACGAGAGAATTGCTTCTTTCTCGGAAGAAAAAGACTCGTATGATTCATCTCCTACCTGTATAAAACCATGCTTTCACCATTAACCTTTTCCTCTTTGGGGAATATGCAAGGCGGGAAGATACTATTGAGAAATAGCAATATTATATGTTGCTCAGACTCTTCAGAAACACCACTGGGAATGTGTCGGATCCTCCAAAAGTAGTGCATTTTTGGAGTATCCGACACAGGTGAGGCTTCATTTTTGGAGAATCCGAGCAACATACTAACCTTTGGGGGACTCATGATGAGGCTTGCAAGTATCTGACCAGAGATGTTGGAACACAAATTGACAGACGCCAATTTGTATATCTGTTCCCTCACTTCAGGGCTAAAACCAGTGACCTCCATATAACCTCCTCGCTTTCCACACTCTCCATAGAATCCTAAAGCCACCAATATATATAAAAAGATTAGAACAAAAATTATTCGCATTTGGAAGAATATAAATTCCTTTCCGTTTGACATAGACTGAAAAGATACTACGGGAGGCAAGATAAAGTGAAACATGTACCTTTTGACACAGACTGAAAAGACACTAAGGATATATCCTTTTCCCCATATCCCATAGAGCGGGAAATTTTCTTAAATGAGTGGAATTTCTTGTCAGGCACATAAACATTTTCTTGATAGACCTGTATGAGTTCAGCGAATTATGAAAGAGAATTACAATGTTGAATTTTAATACAACCCTATATTTCTCGGTACTGCAAAATCTGATAGTGAAACATCTAAAAACAAGTTTAGAGCCGCTGCTAATCAAGCTCTTGAGGAAGCAAAAGAAGTTGTCATATCAAGCATAGTAGCATTTTAGAGGATAAAATTGACTTACTTCATCAGCCAGAAGGACAAGTCCTTCCTTCTTGCAGAATTCTACAATATCCCGTTGGTTGGCCTCACCAAGAACCTATAGTTATGCATAGGAAAATAGTCATGCCATATGAAGAGGTTAGGTAGGAATTTTTTTTCTATTTTTTATTTTTGCATCTTTTATCCTCTTTTTAAATTTTTTGGGGAAGCAGGAGAAGGAATCATATTCCATCGCAACAGTATCTAGTCAGAGAAGTATATTATGTTCCTAATTCTGAAGAAAATCATAGATGAGCCTTCCAAAATCTATTAAACACCTACCTGCCCAGTTGGGTTGCCCGGATTGATCACAACCAAAGCCCTAACATCAATACCCTTGGATTTTGCAGTTTTCAACTGATGCTCAAGCTCTGAGATCTCAAGCCCCCATCCTGTTTGTTCATCAAGATAATAAGGAACCTACAAAACAAGATGAAATGCAAATATTAAGAACTTCCCAGTGAATTATCTTTCAAACATCAATAAAGGGTCGTTCAAGCATAAGTTGATCAGATCAATGCATGCACTAGTTGTACTTTCACAAGAAACTCTCACAAGAGCAGTCAAACTAGGCCTTCCGTAATATTTCTATAGACATTTTTCAATAATTTCAGCCAACTATGCAACTATCATAAATCAATTTTATTTGAAGCAACAGAACTTACAAGAGTTCCACCATGGAGGGCGATTGAAGCAGAGTAAAGAGGATACTGGGGAATGGGACAGAGAATTCCATCATTCTCTGACCTGATGAGCAGCTGCATCATCATGTGAACCTGAATAAAAAGGTAAAGAACCAAAAATACCAACTATGTCATATTTGCTATAAACCATTTCCCACAAAGCTGTGAAAATAACAAGGATATACATTTAACCTACCGCTGGGCTTGCACCATCAGTCAAGAAAAGATCATTTGGATCAGCAGGGAAACCATCACGAGCTTTCATACCAGAAGCGATTGTGTCCCGTAATCCTTTGATACCCTATATATAGAGAACACAATAAAAAGTTTTATATTTATCGAACCTACATAACACTCCACAAAAATGGAACAATCTCATGAGAAGACAGTCACCTGACTGTGGCTGTATGCACCAGTTGCCCTCCCAGGAATTTGTTCAAGGATCTGGAAAGCTCGTTCTATGGCATCCGCACTACAAAAGCAAAGAAAGAATGAAAGACAGCTATTGCAATGTCTAAAATCTACAACCAGTTTCATATTGTATATTGAAAAGTTCTCCTCTTTCTAAAGCATAACCAAAAACTCCTTAGACAATCTTCATACCTGAATAGACCTTGTGTTTCACTTTTGTCCAAAATGGATGGATGATCACATAACGCAAGTACCTAGTATAGAAAAATCTACCTTAGAAATCACTGGATGAGTCAATTAAATTTTGGGGAGAAAAAATAGAATAATTTACGCCCACCTCTCTAAAGAAAGTGATAGGCTGCTGAGCCAGTGATTGAGGATTTCCAATATTGCAATATAAGATCTGCATGTAATCTGAAGAATGAGTACAGAATAAATCCAGAAAACTTAGAACATTCTAGACAGTACCTAGTTCAGGTCATCAACTTATGACCTATGCAAAGCTCAGTAAGAATAGCTATATTGAAGATATAGTCCAGAAACCAGCATCAGTTACATAAATGATAATGAAGTATTTATAAAGCATGGCATTGTAAAGCAAAAACATGAAGACGAAAACCAGTTTACAAGAGTTCGTACCTCATCAAAAGGATGAGAACCTGGATTATCCTTGAGGTTTTGCTGCAATGTCTGCATCATAAAGAAAAATGTGTAAGGACAATAAACAAATTCTTCAGCAGATCCAGATAATATAATGGCTCAATCAACAGAACTCCAAAATACAGGTTCAATATTCAGTTTACAAAAGTCAACAAACAAAAATCATGAACTACCTGAGCAATTGATACAATCTCTCCACGAACAGCATACTCACATTTCAAAACCTGAAACCAACAAAATTGACCAGAAATAAAGTTGTATCAGTCAATTTGAGTTGCGGTAAACTACCCAAAATCACATCATTTTGAGTTGCTGTAAGAAAGCACCAAATCAAATACTGAATGCAACAACAACAAGTCATGTATCATCAAAACTCTCTAATAAGATCCATAACTCTAATGATTTTCACATCACCAATTACCAGGTTAGTCGCCTTATTATTATCCAAATATCAAATACACAAAGAAATCCTACTTCAGATTGAATCGGAACAAAACCGTTACAATTTCGCACTAAAAACAAGTAATAATTTAGTATAAGAATGACACAGAAATAAAATATACGTCAAATCCTCGATCAGTACCGATTTTCTCAAATGGAATTGATTTCATTACAATACAACAGTGGATTAACATAAGAAAAACGTGAAACAGGTAAAAATGAATACATATGTTGTTACCTTTGGATTAATGTTATCAATAGTGATGGGAGTGGCTGAATAATCGGAAGCCATTGAAGAAGGATGAAGAGTGGAGAAGAAATGAAGAAGTGAAGCTAATGGAGAATTAGGAGAAAGTGATGGAGAATTTGGAGAGGGAGAAGAAGACGAAATAGTACTAGTTGTGGTTTTGCTGATGAGATTTATGGTTTTGTGTGATATGAATCTCCGCATTTTTTAAAGAAGAAAGGGGCAATAAAAAGGTAAGAATGGTCAAGATTGAATAAGCAAACCTCCTTTAACGCAAGCACACGTATCGAAGAAGACAATTCCAATGCTCATGTTCCTTTCAAACTCATTGGGGCATAAACTTCTACGTGAATTAATAGGTTTATCCCGATATCTCTAAAAGTATTTATTTATTTGATTAATTAAATTTAAATATTTCTTTAATTTAGCAACTTTTGAAATATACCCTTCCTAAATTTTATAGTCAAGCTTAGAAATATTCTCAATACTTCTCCCAGCTATTTTGGTACTATCATAGGTTATCCAGTAGTAGTGAGACTGTTTCATCCTTACGGATAAATATGAGTTATTCCAAAGTAATAAGAGTGTATCTTGGACTAATTCAAATGGAAAAAAATTGTTTTATTACTCATAGTTAACGAGTATTTTTGAATTTTGACTCATTTTTCTGTTAGAAGTTAAATGTATTGACAACCTCTAAATTTGTCGGTACATTTTCTTTAGACACTTAAACTACGATTTGGCAAATTGAGCATTTGGATAAATGTTCATATTTGACCTTTTAAACTTAAATTTTGAAAAAGCTTATGCCCGTATTCTTAAACGTTTATAATATAAATAAGTTAATCATTTAAAATATATTACATCGTCTAATTATATACATCATCCTTTTTAGTTTTTTACAACGTATTAAAACTAATGTGTATAATTAATCAAAAAATTAATATATTTAAATATTAATATTATCTATAAAAAAAAATACTATTTAAACCATGCGCAAAAGCATTTCAAAAATAATAGTTAAGTCAATCACTTTGATCTCAAATATGCCGTTTATCTTTGTAATTTACACTTCATTTTTTTATTATTAAATTTGGTGTACGAATACATTTTCTAGTTTCTAGAACATAGACGGTGGACTTCACCCCATTTTTCGCAAATAATTAAAGCATTTTCGTCCTTTTCGCTCTGCGGCGAAAAGTCTAAAATTGACTTTTCATATTTTAGCAAAGTTTGTTTTATGTCCCTTTCTATTTCTTGCTTTCCACGGATAATTCGTGAGGTTGGTTTTTCCATAAAATAAAAGTAATATCCCAAGATTAGTGAATTTGTTATATTGCCTTTTTGGAGAAATTGACCGACATATCAAAATCCACAAAGAACTACTCTAGTGTGTCGATGAAAATTAGGGGTGTCAAAAATGAGTCTGACTATAGGTAATTCACTCAATTCGTTCATAATTTTAAGGGTTGGGCTTAAGATAATTTGAATTGAGTTTAATCTCAACTCATTTAAGTCTTAACCCATTTTAAGAGAATTTTCAATTCAACCCACTTCAATCTCAAATTTTAACTCATTTTAAAACTCTTTATTTGTATTGATGAAATCAGGGGCGGATCCACGTGTTGTCCAGGGGGTCACCCGAACCCCCTCGATAAAAAATTACACTGTATATATAAGGTGAATTTTCTGGATTTATGTGGATATATATTTTTTGAACCCCCTCAATGACAAGGTGAAGGAGATAGCCCAGCAACAACTCCCTTTAAAATTAAGCCTGACGTCCAGGGATCGAATCCTTGGGTTAGCGTTTTTTTTAGTTTTTTACTTTCAGTTTTTTTTTTTTTTTTTAGTTCCAGTTCCGATTTTCATGTTTTTTTAGTTTTTTTTTTTAATAAAACGTGCTAAAATGTGGTGTTAAACCCAAAAAATTCAAGGGTCCCATACTCCCATTCCTAAAAATTGTACCTATAAACTATATACTACTACTTCATTGAAATTTTATTTTGTTGGCTTATTTACACGTTTATACTTTTATTTTTCGAACCCCCTGAACGAAAATCTTGGGTCCGCCACTGGATGAAATGTATGTTCCTAAATTGATGGTATGGATTACTATCTAATTTATACATTCGTTCTTTTTTTAAAAATTCTTAAGTTGAAATTCAAAATGTGGTTATAAAACCTAAATAACATTATATTAAAATTATTGAGATTAAGCGGATTAAATTGGGCGGGTCAAGACCCCATCCATTTTTAAGTCTATTTGAGCCCAAAGTAAACTTGGGCGGGTCAAGACCCAACCCAATTTCTATTTTCTAACTTATTCTAATATCTCCAATTTCCACCTAACCCGCTCATTTGACACCTCTAATGAAAATGATTCCATATCGATGGAGACAAGAATTTTATACCTTTTATAAGCTAATTTTTAAGGGTGTTGTGAATTAGATTTAAAACCTAATTGAATATAATGTTAGAGTTGTATTCATTGTGTTCGATGGACACCTTCTAGACCATGCAAGTATTTGTAATAGGAAAAATTACCTAACTGCACACCTTTATTTTTCATAATTTCTATTATTTCCTACCATTTCAAAATATTATCAAAATCCCTTATTTTCCTCCCAAAATCCCAACCGCTGATATATAACTTCACACTCCCAAAATCCACGTTTTCTCTTCCTTATTTCACTCCATCAATCTCTCCCTATTTTCACTCCCACAATCTTATCAGTTAATTCCTTCCTTACAATTTGAAATTCAAAATCGTTCTCTTTCCAGTCAAATCGAATTCAACACTGAAATAGGTACATTCTTCATCTTCTCCAACTTTCGGTTCACCTTTTTTTTTCATCATCAATCCTCTTAACCAACCTTTCAGTCTCACTATCTTCGACCACCTACCACATCGACAAGTTTACATGCTGTTGTTGGTGGATCTTTCACGGATTTAAGTACCCATTATGCATAGCCGGGACATCCTGGCTCAACATTCCAAAGTGGCCTGTCTTTTTTTTTTGCTTAATCCCGGAGGTAATATGAGATATTGGAGTCCATCTCCTCCTCCTTCAAATGTCGGTGCTGGTGGACTTGCTATGCTAATGTATTGACAAGGTTTTTATTGTGCACCCAATGGACTACCACAAATGCAGCAACAATTTGATACATTATCGATATTGATCGTGTTTATGAAGATGCGATACTTTTTTTAAAATACAGCAACAACCTGATACATTATTATTTTTTGTTGTTAGTCTTTTTTTCTAATACATATAGGTTCTGGTTTGTTTTCATATCTAAACATGTGTGTCTCATGTCTTTAATTATTATCTGATACATAATTATTATAAATTGTATAATTTACCATGTATCAATTGTTGTTATGTATCAGCAATCTTTAATTTTTGTTCAGACTTATTTAAATTAGAAGATTATGTGTTTGTACACATTACCCAATAAATACACTTGATACATAAATCCTAATATCCTATAGATAAAATATTGTGTATCAAATTAATTGATATGTACGTGATACAAAATATATATCAAATTCGACAGTTTTCAAACTTCATTACATGTATCATATACATATCAACTCACTATTGTGTTATGTATCACACAAAAAATGTTATTGGGAACAATTACAAGTATAATGTATCTTTTTTATAAACAACAATATTTAGGATACATAAATAGTAATGTATCATACACTAATTTTTTTGGCATAATACGTAAATTCGAATTTATACTAAATATATCTAATACATAGAAATTCACACAGTAATATATCGATCTCAAACCTAACATCTTATGGGAAAAAATTACTTATTTAATGTATCTAATAGAAATTTAATACTTATCAATTTAAACAAAATACATATATAGTATTATATTGATAAATCTATCCATTTCGAAAATACAAATAAAAAAACGATTACACAACATATACAAGGAATGGATATATGATCCATCAAAACTATGTATCTCTTCAACCTTTTTGTCTGTTGTATCAATACATAGCGGATACATTGAAAATTTAGTCTTTTGTTTCTTCACCTCAATAATGTATCAGATCTTTAATTTTTTCCTAAACTCATCAATCTCTAACTCAACTGCAATGACTGTTTTGAGATTCATAGAACTAATATTTTGACCAACAATAATTTCATCTTTTGTATCTTTCATACCTCACCTCGCTTTCTCAGATTCCAGAATGTCTCAACAAGATCGATAGGTTCATGTTGTATCAATACAATTTGACGATAAGTTTAAAAGATTATTCGATGAACAAGGAGAAGAAATTTGAATTTTGAATCTATTGGTTCTGTTAGGACTCAATTTGTTTCTCCATATTTATTGTACCAACAATCCCTTCTTCAACTTCACTTCATTAAATTGGGTAACTGAAGAACCTGTTTTATTCTTTTATCTGCCACAAAAATGACCATGTTTCAATGCCGAATATCATTTGCAGTAGTATCTCCGTCTCTTTCTCCAAAAATTAAATTTACAAAATTGTTTCTTGAAAATAGTAGCAACCCATTTGCTAAAATCACCCAAAAGAAGTTTTTGTCTCTTTGTTATGCTTTGAACGATTTCTTATACTCGACAATTTTGAATTGATGATTTGAAATCATGAATCGTTTGTCCAATCACCTATAATGGGGGATTTGAGATTCAAGATTTTGAATTGACGGAGAAGATGAAAATTTGATTTTTGAATTTTGTGAAGCTGTTAAAGATTGGAATGGGTTGATATCAATCAGTTCTGCGTGATTTGTGGGAAAGAAAATTAGTTCTACGTGATTTGTGGCAAAAAATTAATTTTACGTTAGTATTCAATATTAAGCGCAACAGACAAGTTTTATAATGTATCACAATTAATATATCCGGATGAAACTTATGTATCCGGATGACTGATATATTAAGAGATTTTTGTAAAATAGAAAAAAAATAGGGATAAAATATAATTTAGAGTCTTAAACTATGAGATATATGTAAGTTATACACTTTGTAATATTCTTGGTCTTTGAGTTTCATACTTTGGATATAATAGTAAAATTCTGAATACATAAAGAATGTTCGAATTTGAGTGTGAGGGAGGTGTTGATGAGAAGGATCTCACATCTGACTGGGACGAAATCCTTAAATTCTTTATGATCCAATATTATATATAAACTTGCATTTCCTGAACAACACATTGCCGATTGGTTGCATATATATTATGCTTCTCATTTCTATTTCCTTTTGATTATTTTTGTTTTTTCCCCTTTAGCTGAGTCAATCTCAAATATTTGGTCGTTAGTACTAAAAATGATCCTTTTTTTTTTCTTTATAAAAAATAATATGGTGGGCAAATTAATTGATGAATATGTATGAAAAGGTAATACTGGGTGACTTGGATATTGCTAGATGAGCTTCTGATAGAATGTTTGAAATCAGAAGTAATGAAAATATACTTTAATTTGGCACAGATTATTAATTTTGTTCTCGAAATATTGACAGTCTTAAAAATATTCTCTACTTAATTAATTAAATTTAAATACATTCTCGATCTGTCACATGACATACCAAGTAGTTTCAAACTCTTGTAGGAGTGTGGGACTCTTAATTAAAAGCAAAGAAAGGGTTGAAACACCCCTGAACTTGGCGAGATTTATTAATTTCGTTCCAAAACTATTGACAGTCTTAAAAATATTCCTGAACTATAGAAAAAGGTTTAAAAATATCATTCATACCTATTTTGCTAAAAACATTCCTTCACTAATAATTCATGCCAAGTTTAAGAGTGTTTTCAATACTTTTCTCTTATAATTAATTAATTAATTAATATACATTGATTAATAAGAATATATTTTCTATATACCTACTATAGGGATGATACAGGTCTATACATATATAAGTACATTTTTATACATGTACAATCATGATACATTTTCTATACAATAACGATACCGTTTTATATATATATACTAGATATAGGACCCCGTGCCAGCACGGGGCCCAATATATATATTTTTATTTTAATTTATGTTATATTATGAAATTTGAGAAGTTATTGAAAATTTTATATGATTTTAAAAATATTTTAAATTGTTAGCTATTGTGATTTGTAGTAAAAAAAATTTACATAATTTTGAAAATAATATTTATTACTCTGTTTGTTGTAATTTATATGGTACACGCAAAATTTCAAATATTAACCATTTTTTATATGTCTCTTTAAT
>JAJOOO010033102.1:0-19553 GCA_029582685.1 Solanum piurae
TACAAAGTTTTCTACACCATCAGTTACTTTTAATGAGATTTAACCATAGTAACTTATCTCATAAAATAATCATAGTAACTTATATGGTTAAATCTCATTAAAAGTAACTGATGGTGTAGAAAACTTTGTACACTGACGGTGCACAAAACTTAAACTCTTTTTGTATTATATTTGAGAAGCCTTAATGCTATAATAAAGAATATTCATAACATACACTCCTACTTTTGTGTGATAATTGATTACCCTCTTTATCCTTTTCTTCTTCTATAAACAACAACCTATATTTTAAAGATTCTATTAGAATGACTAGAAAATAGGCGGATTGTGATAAAATGATTGAGATTTTTATATTTTTAATTAGATATTTTGAATTCGAGCTTTAAAATGAAAAGAATTATATTGAAAATGTCGCTACTAACAATAAATCCTGCAATATTAAATTCAGATTAATCAAACTCTATTACAGATATCCATACACATGTAGAAAAAAAATCCAGAAAAATAGGAATATCACATAGGTAAGATCATAACAAATTCTTTAAGTTACTTTTTCTTCACATTATATTAGATTGTAAACGTGTAATATAGGTCAATTTTTGGATCTATACAATTCAAACTAGAAGAATTTCAAAGTATTTGGAAGTCAAAACTTTTCACATAAAGTCTCACAAGATAAATAGGTATGGAGCCAAAGTTGATCCAAAAAGATTTATATAAAGGAAGTAACCTAGAACCTCCTTTGTCAAAAATAAAATCAAGAATCCTCTAGTCGTTTCAATTATTAGAGCTCACTTCACACTAATAATCGATTTTAAATTATATATATTAAAAATATAAAATCTATGTTACACTATCGATGCCATTCAAATATAGTAGATTTTTTTTGTTAGGCCAATTTACTATTTTTGCACCTTCACCAATCAATTAACTATTAAAAATAAAAAGGTAACCATAATTATCTTGGATCCAATTTTGACCATATCTAAAAATAGAAAATCTTCAATTAGTAAATATATATATGTATATATTTTCACACGTGCCAACCTTGTTTTTCTCACGTGTCAAACATTTAACGCGCTTTCCTTAAAAGCGTGTCGCCCCATCAAACATTGCCGTCGTCCACTCTGTCATCATTACACAGGAAAAAAATTCTTCATTATTTCTTCAATTACTATAAAAATACTCAAAAAAATCCAATCTTTTTTCAACCCGAAGTTCTAAATCCTCAAAATTTTCATCATTTTTCTTGTTGTTTCGACAGATTTCTTTACCAAAAAGATCAGCAATGGAGCTATTTCACAAGGCAAAAGCTGTTCGTTTACAGAGCCACCATGAAAAGTACTTAACAGCTGAAGAAGATGAAGAATCAGTAACTCAAGATCGTAACGGAGCTTCAAAAAACGCGAAATGGGCAGTTGAATTTGTTGAAAAAACCGAAAACGTTATTCGATTAAAGAGTTGTTATGGGAAATATTTAACAGCTTCGAATCAGCCATTTCTTCTGGGTATGACTGGTAGAAAAGTTCTTCAAACTTTGCCTAATCGACTTGATTCTTCAATTGAATGGGAACCCATTAGAGAAGGACATCAAGTTAAGCTAAGGACGAGATATGGGCAGTTTTTGAGGGGAAATGGGGGTCTTCCTCCATGGAGAAATTCTGTTACTCATGATATTCCTCATCGGACGAAAACTCAAGATTGGGTTCTTTGGGATGTTCATGTTGTTGAAATTTTGGCGCATTCGACGGCGGAGACGACGGTGGTGGGTGGTAATTCTGATTCGTTTGCTTCTGAATCGAGTTCTGCTACTACTACTGGTTCATCAAAATCTTACAGCTTTTCCAGACAAGAGGTATTACTTCAATTTTTACATTTTTTTGTATAAAGTTTGAATTTTGACCTTATGGGGTATCTTAATTTTGGAACCATTTTTCGTTGGGAATCGTAGTAGCTTAGTTAGTTGGTATTTGAACTTTCACCTTGTTGGTGAGGGTTCGATTAAGTACATTGTAATCCCCTCTCCATTTCAGCTATCTGTGTCCTAACTAAAAAATAAAACATTTTTCCATTAGCAAATTGGTTTGTTGTTGATGCTGACTTTAAGGGGTTGTTTTGATCCATAATCCGAGATAGAATTTGGGATTACGTTGATCCGTTGTTTGGTTATGAGGAGTAGCTACTCTCTCCATCCGTCCCAATTTACTGATGTAGTTTGACTCGACACAGAGTTTAAGAAAGAAAGAAAGACTTTTGGAATTTATGATCTGAAATAAGTGTTTGTGTGGCTATGGATCATCTTATTAAGGATGAATGAAATGAACATTTTAAAGATAAGTTGTTACTAAATAAAGAACTGTGTCATTTTTTGGAATTGATTAAAAAGGAAAGTGTGTCGTATGGAGGGGGTAATATTTTACGAAAATGTTGCTATTAGCTATCACACATTGGATGTTGGATAGTTTATAATCCTGAGATTATTAGTCCCTGCATACTTTTCTTTGGTTTACCTTAAGAGAGCTCCGGCGTGGACTGGATGGAGTTCATATGCCAAATTATTCCGAAAAAAGATTTAAATTTATCCCTCTAGTTCTGTCTATGATTTAAAATTAGTCTCGGTTGCACTTTGGTTTGGAGCCTCATTATGGTTATGGACAAATACGAGATGATTTGTTATATGACTTGGTCTCGTATAGTATTCGAATGTTTTTACCCTTTTGGCTTATGATGACCATTAGGAGTGTTCTTTTAACATGTTGGTGTTTGAGTCAACTTATATTATCACTTGCTATAATCGATAGATTTTAGTGTCGGTTGAACTTGTTAATTTGGAATGTGAATTCAATGATTATTATGTTATGGTACTCAATTATCTGTTTTTTTCTTTTGGCAGTCCAGTGATTCATTGATTAGTTCGCCGCCTAAGTTGGTAGATGGAAGGCTTATATATTATCACATAACAGATGAATTTGGAGAAATTGACGAAGGAACAGAGGGACTTTGCATAACTTTCAAGGGAAATAGTGTTGATGATCTAAAGAAGAGATTGGAGGAGGAAACTGGGCTCGAGGATATTACTGTGTGTACTCGGAGTGCTTTGAATGGGAAGCTTTATCCTCTCCGTTTGCAGCTTCCTCCAAACAATGCAAATATGAACGTTATTATTTTGCCATCTTCATCTAAAGGTAAGACTTTTACTATTCTACTTGTCTTGAACTTGGTTTCATTTCGTGAAAGTTTGAATTTTTAGGTCCATCGTTCTGTTTGAGAATTTTAGTTCATAACGAGCTTATAAAACGTTTATAACAATCAACATAATCACTATTGATGCTATTGACCCTTCAGCTTCCATTTGGAATTAACCAAATCACTAATGTCTCGTTGAGTCATTCACGCCTCCGTTCTTGAATAAAACGTCATCAATGCCAGCCCCTGATTGCCTTCTAACCAACGTTACATAGAACAATTAAGGAACTTACTCAAAGCTTGTCTTAAGCTTAACATGTTACATCAATTTAGCTGTCAATTGATGGCTTGAATGCTCGTTCGAGGGTATAGTTTGAGAATATTACCACCCGATCTCATCATTCTTACCGTTACATAATTGTAGTAGTGTTGAATCCCATACACAATGAAGCTAATCTTACTATAGTTGAATTCGTCTTTATTGCTAACGTGTTAAACTTTGTGTTATGGCGTGTTTCAGAGGCTAAAGATATTGCATAACCAAGAATGCCATTGTAGCCCAACTCGTGGAGCACATAGCGCGGATTGTTGCAGTAGATGGATGTAGCTGGATTTTTGTATCAGTAAAAGATGAACGTCGTGTAAACGTATATCTCCATTGTTTATTAAGCATTTGTATATAAGGTTGTGAGTATTGAGAGAGATATAATAGTTACTAGAATATCTGCTCTTGATGTTAATATCATCATACACACTTCCACAGAATAATTGAAAATTGAAAAGAGAATCTGGCGGATTTTTTTTGTTCATATTATTCAGGAGGAGATTTCTTCAATTGTTTTTTTTTGTGGCAAGAAGTTTTCGATAGCGTCTAACGTTTGCAGTAACGTCTACATATTTCGATATTGGTGTAACGTAAGATTTTCAGTTTGTTCAAAAGAGACCGATACATCACCATTGAGAGTGAGGTGCACTACTTTTTTAATCTTTCTATTAAAAGGAGAAGTGTGGAGGCTGTACTTGATCTTATTTTTATTTTAAAGGAATAAAAAAAAAAGGCATTGCCTAGGACATCACATATAGACGTGTCCTTTAATTTGACTATAATTGATATTTATGACATTTAATTTCGAGCGGAAATTAAAAGATAATTAAACTTGTATAACATTGTCTAGGATATCATATATAGATGTGTCCTTTAATTTGACCATAATTTGATATTTATAACATTTAATTTCGAACGCAAATCGAAAGACAATTAAACTTGTATATACAAGTTCTACGTGACAATTTGGGCAAATTGCAAAACAAATATATAGTTGAACTACCACAGCTTAATCTTTTTATATTTAATGAAAAGTCTCACAAACATAAATTAGGTATAAATAGTATATAAAACTACTTTATTAGATATATATCTATACGATATACATTAATTTTATCTTTACTTTTAAATAATTATGTAGTTTACCACTAATTAAAAGTTTCATACCATATATTGAGAAAGATACACATAGATACATATATTTTTGTTATCAGATACACATAGATACATATATTTTTGCTATCAGATACACTACAATAGGGAGAGAGGCGAGTGAGTTGGGGAGGGAGGCAAGCGAGATAGTCAGGTATTCCAAATACATGTGAATCACATCAGATACATGTATCTGGTGTGATTCACATGTATATGGAATACCATATACATAAGTGAGTGGCGAGTGAGATGGAAGGAAAGTGAGAGAGATTTGTTATGTATCTGAGATACATGCAAATCCACTTGAATACAGTATTTTTAGAATAATTACATCTAATTTTGACTTCATTTATCTCGAGATACATATATTTGGACGTATTTAGATGTACCAAAGTTTGATAAGATTCGTAATATTTTAAATTGAAATGTATTTAAGTAAATTAGTTCCGAAACTAGTGGGATTTCTATAACGTTCCCAAAATTTTAATCTTACCAAGTTTAATGCTGCAGGCCCAGATATAAGTGGTGGAATTGACAATTCGAGAGATACATTATTTTCACCATTAATCTTTGCAGGTACAGGACCCATTCATAAAGTGATGGAAATTGGAACCCAACGAGAGACGGATTTAGAATATTAAATTTATGGAGTCTGAATCACACTATTTTATTTATTGAATAACAAATACATTATTTATGTATATTAGGTGAGTTTGTTACTATACATATAAAATTAAAGCAAAAATTATTGAATTTTACCAAATTCGTAACTTACTTTAATTATAGCTTGACCTTAATTAGCCTAACACAATCCCTAATATTGATTGTATTTAATGATTGAAATAGGAAAAAATACAATAACTAGGCAACACTAATTGATACTCCGTGTATTTATTTTTACTTGTTCAGATTGGACTTTAAACATCACTTAACAAATTAGAAAAAACTATCTAATTAGACAAACATTCATGCCATATTTACTAATTTTTTCTATAATTTGAAATAATTACCTATTGTATCACTAATTAATAATTATTACTAGTAGATATACTAAAATATGGAGAAACGAGCGAGATAGTAGGTAGATGAACGAGATAGTCTATATATCCCATATACTTATGAATCACGCTAGAGACATATATATATGATATACTAGATATATGAATTTGGGATACCAGATACGAGAAAAGAGATGAGTGAGATAATCAAATACATATAAATCCACTTGAATACAATATATTTCGAATAAATTACATGCTCCTGACAAGTCAAGACATATTTAAGTCTGTGACTTTTCAAACACATCCTTAATGTTTGACAAAGACAAGTTCCTACTATATAATATTTTACTTTCCAACTGATGAATGCCTAAAATTGTTGTACTTTAATTCTTACGAATATCCTTTGGAACGATTCAATTGATTTGGAGAGCGGTTATTTATACAGATGATTCAGGATCAATCTTTCCTCAACGTCTTATGAGTCGAGCCTGTTAGCATAGGACTTGTCTAGTACAATTTATATTCATATATGGTTTGCAGACTATTACACAGTAAAGGGTTTATCTATACACAAAGTGCCTACCGAAAAATCTTTCAGTTCTTATACATATAATTGGCTCTCATCATTATCCGTATTTATTTATTTTTTTCTGAAAAAAATACTGAAAGATTTTCTTTGGTTGGATAAAATACAAACATATTCTAAATTGATGAATCATGTATCTGTCCCAAGACTCCAAACATATACTATATATCACTTCTCAACATTCTAACCAATCACGATAGTAATAAAGTGGTAAATATTCTTTTATTTTGATCAAATATTTTGATTTTGAACTTTGAGTACGAAATCGTGTTTTATTAGAAAATGTTTAATTATTGATTCAGTTAATCTTGCTTTATGTAAGTTATAATTTTCATATAGGAAGGAAATTTAATTTGAATCATTTTTGATTAATTAGGTACAATGAAGCCCAAGATTTTTTATTCATTGTAAATTGTCCATAATATAGCCCAAGATTTTTTGTTCATTGTAAATTGGCCATAATATAATTTGATTAGGAAAACTACTTATTAGACATACATCCATATCATATATACTAATTATATCTATACTTTTAAATAATTACGTATCTTATTATTAATTAAAAATTTCCTATCATATATTGAGGAAGATACACCTAGAAACATGTATTTCTGCTACTAGATACACTAAAATAGGGAGAGAGGCGAGCAAGATAGTCATGTATCCTAGAGGGCAGATACATGTGAATCACACTAGATACATGTATATGTATGTATCTAGTGTGATTCGTGTGTATTTAGGATACCAGATATATAGGAGATGCGAGTGAGATGGGAGACGAACAAGATTTGTTACGTATACTAGATACATGTGAATCCACTTGGATACAATATATCTAGAACAAATTACACTTAATTTGACCTCAAGTATCCCGAGATACATGTATCTGGACGTACCAAAATCTAATAAAATTTGTAATATTGCAAACTAGAGTGTATCTAAGTAATTAACTCCTAAATTAGTGGGATTTTTATTAGTTTCCAAATTTAATGAATTAATCAACAATTGTTTAATTGTGATAACCCAACTCTTGATAGGCAAACAAATTTCAATAAAAAATGAGCAAAAGATTTTTAATTCAAAGAGGTTTTGAGATGAGAGGATTTTTAGGTATTTGTTTATTACTTCCAAATCTTTTAATTAAAAAAGGTCAACTGTTTAAAAAAATAAAAATAAAATAAAATGTATGCCAATGCAGCAAAATGTGAGATGTGGTGATTTATACTTGTGACCTTTAGTTAGAGCCACTTTAATCAACCTTTGCCAATGGGCATTCTCTCAAAATCATATTTAAAAGTATGTTCAAAAGTTAATAAATATATATAGAAAGTAATTTTCAATCATTTTTGGTTAAAGATATTTAACTGATCATCTTTAATTAAAAATAGTTTTGCTTCGATTCATAAGTCATACATATAGAAACGTTTTGACAATATGAAGAATAAAGCTAAAACATGGTGAAACGCATGAGATTACTCCCCTTTCTTTTTTGTTTAATTCATTCATCCAAACTTTCATTTTTCACAATGATTGAGGAATTTGACCTTTACCATCCAAATTTTCATTTTCTATCATGATTGGGGAGTTTTATTTGAACCTTTATTTCATTTTTTTTATCATGATAGGTGAGTTTTATTTGAATCTTTATCATCCAAATTTTTATTTTTATGATGATTGAGGAGTTTGACTTGAACCCTTACTCGATATATATATATATATATGGACAGCCTCAACTTCCCTTAACTATACAAAATTCAAGATACAAACCATATTAAGGGGGTGTCCCTTAATCCGATAAGCTGATCTCCAAATGCATAGCCTTTTAAGACTGTTATTAAACAAAAGAAATTAGGATTTACTTTTGGAAATTGGTTAGACCAATTTTTTTATTAGGTAATTACCCTTCACGTGCCTACTTCACGTTAATCATAACAATCGAGTTTGATATCTAAGAATAAATAAATTATTGATAAAGAATCATCCTTCTTTAACAAATAATTATACACCATGTGAATCTAGATTAATAAGATAATTTTAATACAAAATGGTTATTAATATCTTATTTGGATGATTGTTACCTATTGTTATTTTGATGCATGAAATTATATAACGGCGAAAAATGTTACAATTTATCAAAAGTTTATATTCATTAGAAATACAACACCATATATTATATTATGAAATAATACGTAACAACCATCTCATATAATATATAAAAAAGAAGCTAAAGTGATCATATGTCCATATCAATATTCTAACTTAATTAAAATTATTATAAGTGTTAATACCTAAAACATTCCTTCTCCTTTTTTAAAAAAATTATTTCTAATGACTTCCCTCACATCATTATCAAAGGCGTGGATAATTACACCAAAAATTTTGCCCTTATACACCATGATTCAGACAACAATATTAATTAATTATTAGCCACTAATTAAAAATTTAATTCGTTCTTTCAATGAATTCAAAGGTCTATTTTTTAATTTAATTATTCTTATTAATTCCACGGCTTCTTCTTTTCATATATTCCACCATTGCCCACCCCTTTGAGGAGCTCAAGCATTAGCCATGATCTTTAATTTCATAATTTTAAATTTTTATAAATGACAACGGTTGTGTATCGATCGGTTCGGTTCATTTATCGATTTGACTTATCAATTATCGATTTGTAGATATGCTAAACTGTTAAGAACCATTAAGATATTACTTATCGGTTATTGATCGTTATCAGTTTAACCTTTAAGATTTGACACAAAAAATAAATGATTGTAAATCACTTAGTGATAGATTGTGTTATGCTCAAAAGCAACACTAACACATTGTAGAATAACCGAAAGTTTGAGACTGTCAGAAATACCAATCTGAAACTAAATCTTAAGTCAGGGAATTTATATACCGGATGATATAAATATAATTTATTACTCTAATTCACTATCGAGTTATAGGTTAACCCGTTAAGAAAGAACCTCAAACCGTTCAAACCTGATAACCAGATAACAAAAAAAATCAAAACCGTTAAACTAATAACTCATTACCGGTACACCAATAACTTTTTTTGACTTAGATTATCAATTTCGGTTCGATTTTAAATAGCCCTAAACAATAACATATATAGTAAAATTTGTGTTTGACCAAAGTTCTCAAGTGCTTTCGCAAAAAAAAGAAAAAGAAAACTATATCTTTTAGCTTCTAGAATCACTTAAATCAAAACACTTACTCCCTCCATCTCATTTTATGTGAGGTACTTTGACTCGACACGAAATTTAAGAAAGGAAGGAAGACTTTTAAAACTTGTGGTCTAAAATGAATGATAGAAATTTGTGTGGCTGTAAATTATTTTATTAAGGGTAAAATAGACATTTTATAGTTAAATTGTTACTTAATATATAAATGTGTCATTTTTTTGGGACTGACTAAAAAGGAAAGTAAGTCATATAAATTGGGACAGATGGAGTACTGTTTTATTCCTTCTAAAAGCTTGGTCAAACATTTTTAACTCTCTGAAATAGATATTTCTTTGAAAATATAAAGATAAGCATATTTCACTTTCCATAAAACTTTCCATAAAGCTTGATCAAACAAACAAATATTATTATAATTAGATTTAAGTTTGACTATTCACAAGGAACCACTTAAATGGTAATTTATGGAAATAAGAGTCAACTATATAGTATATTATTAAACCCATGAGTAATACATTATACACTATTATAAATGGTTTTTAGTAACTTTGTCCCTCCTGCTTAATCAATTTAGCAAGAATAATACAAGAATCATCAAACAAAAACTATCTTTTTCCTCTTAAAAAGTGACATCACTAGTATTATTTTTTTTGTTCCTATATATACACACTTATATTTGATATCCCCTTTGCTTAATTATAATCCATTATTAACAAAAGTTAATTAGTACTAATGGAGCTGTTTTATGATGCTAAAGCTGTAAGATTTAGAAGCCATTTAAACAAATACTTAGTAGCTGATGATGATCAAAGAACTATCCGGCAAAGCCGGAACGGCTTATCAAGAAAAGCTCGGTGGCTGGTGGAGCTTGCAGACCCCGAAAACAGCCACCTTATACGCCTGAGAAGTAGCTCCGGCATGTACCTCACTGCTTCTGACGAGCCGTTCCTTTTGAGCCTGACAGGTGTTGTCACTTTCTCGTACAATTTTTGAATATCTAAATTTTTCAATTTATACTTTCAAAGATTGGTTCAAATCAACTCCCGAGAAATGAAAAGTTTCACGTAAATTGGAACAAAGGAAGTACTAATTCAGAGTTTAACTTGTATATACAGACAAAAATATACATATTTTAAACTATTAAGTTACATTTAATTACTTGTTATGACAGATAACTTGTCTTGTTTTCAAGATTCCTGATTCTTTTATGGAAAGTTACATATAGACATCTTTTGAATGACTTAGTTTATCTACTCCATTGACATATATATTGTTACCAAAAACTCGATACGAGTCCAAATCCATCCTCAAATAGTAGCTATCGTCTATATGAATCTCTTCTTTCCATTGCGCTTTATCTCTATCTTACGCTAGAATGCTAGATAAATATGAAACTATGCTCCAAACCAAAAAATCACATAAATAGTGAGTTTTGTTCAGAAAATTCCGAACTCATAAAATTAAAATCCTAAATTCGTCTTTAATCTTACGTCTCATTATTGGCAGGAGAAAAGAAGGTTCTTCAAACGTCACCGGAAAATATGGAGGATGTGAAGATTATGTGGGAACCATTAAGGTATGGATTTCAAGTGAAGTTAAGAGGTTATGGAGGAAAATTTTTAAGTGCAAGTGGAGGGACACTAAGATGGAGCAATAGAGTTACTCATGATAGTCCTCATAGTGCTACTACACATAATTGGATTTTGTGGAATGTTGAACCTGTCGATGTACCGGAAGATGAGTCGTTGACGGATTATTTGACGATGGTTTCAAACTTTTCGTCGGTTTCCGATGAACTCTCTACCTTGGATTTGGGTTCTCCCATGTCTATGCATTCAAGTCTCTCTTTCTCACCTAAGGTACTATTAATATTTTTACTGCTGTTTTTCTTTTCATAACTACTTTATTTGCCGCATTTGAACCGAGGATTTTTCAGAAACAGACTCTAAACCTCCACGAGGTAGGGTCTACGTACACTTACCCCTCCCCAAACCCCATAAGTCTACACTCTATCACTCTTTTCCAGAGTCACAAACTCTAAAGAACAAAATGAAAAGAGTAATTAGTTAAAACGCTTTTTGTTTTTGACAGAGTCCTCTAACTAGAAGACCAGCAATGGAGATTTTCCAAAAAGCAAAAGCCGTTCGTCTACAGAGTCGTCATTACAAGTACTTAACAGCTTTGGAAGACGGAGAATCCGTTACCCAAGACCGTAATGGCGCTTCACAAAATGCAAAATGGACTGTTGAATTTGTCGAGAAAACTGACAATGTTATCCGCCTAAAAAGCTGTTATGGCAAATACCTCACAGCATCAAATCAGTCTTCTCTTCTTGGTATGACTGGTCGGAAAGTCCTGCAGACTCTGCCTAATCGACTCGATTCTTCAATTGAATGGGAACCCATCAGAGAAGGGAATCAAGTGAAGCTTCGGACTCGATATGGGCAATTTTTGAGGGGTAATGGTGGAATTCTTCCATGGAAAAACACTGTGACTCATGATATTCCTTATCAGACTGCTACACAAGATTGGGTACTTTGGGATGTTCATGTTGTTGAAATCTTGGGTGATTCCTCTGTTGTTCCTAAGAGGCCATCACCATTAGGTCTTCCTTCAGATTCATGTGCTTCTGAATCTACATCTACCTCTGTTGTTTCCTCAGAATCCTCAAGCTTATCTAGACAAGAGGTACTAAAGTTTCCAACTTTACTTGGAATGTGACTTCGTGAGCTGACAAAATCAACTTATATTTTTGGTAATTCGTTTAATCTGTCCAAGTTTGAACTTACTTTCCAACAGGTTGAAGTCGAAATGACTCATCAAATTATTGAGTTAAAATAATAAATGGAGCAGGTCAAAATGCAATTTTAAGTCAAATAACAAAATCAGTTTTGGAGATTATATAGGTTTGAAAGAATTTACGAAAGATATTGTTAAGTATCCCACATTGGTTGAGGGATAAGTTATTTGTTTCGACAATTCTCTTCTTATGAGCTAACTTTCATTGTTGAGTTAGACCAATCAGTGTCGAGCCCTTGTTATTGTGTGTCCCAGTGTTGCGCATCCATATTATGTTGTCAACGCTCCAATTGTCTTGTCAAGTATGGAGGGGTGTTAATTGTCCCACAATAATGTTTGTCTCCTTATATGATCTTTGACAATCTCCTTATGGACTTGAGTGTCTTCACAAACATATTAGCTCAGTTCTTTTTTCCCAAAACAAAAGGAAGTTGGACGGGTTGGGTTTGACCCGTTATTTGATCCATCTTGACTCAACCTACTTTGGTCCAACACAATTCTAGCGTGGTTGGATCATGACCCAATTACTAATTTGATCCTTTTTGACAGATTTGATCTATACCATGGTTTGCCACCTCTAGTGAATTCAGTGATTTTGTTATGGTACTCAATTTTTTTCCTTTTGTTTTTGCAGTCAAGTGATTCTTTTGCTAAGTTGGGAGATGGGAGGTTTATATTTTACTATATTGCTGATGAATTTGGAGAAATTGATGAGAAAATGGAGGAACTTTGCATAACCTTTGATGGCAATACTGTTGAAGAGCTAACTAAGACGTTGGAGGATGCAACAGGGCTTGACGAAATTATTGTGTGTACTAAGAGTCCTTTGAATGGGAAGCTTTATCCTCTCAGCTTGCAACTTCCACCCAACAATACAACCATGAATGTTGTTGTATTGCCATCTTCATCTAAAGGTGAGGCTTTTTACTTGTCTTGAGTTTGTTACATTTTGTGAAAGTTTTGGAATTTTTAGGTTCACGACTTGTTTGAGCATTTTGGCTCTAAATAGTCTAGAATGTTCATTGCCATTAAAATAGCATGAGCTTGCTTTACATAGAGTTTAAGATTTTATGTCCTTGTGTTGAGTGTAAACACGTAATAGACGATTATGGGTAGCACAGGTTAGGCTTAATATCAACTACAACTAGGTGTCAAATCAATAGGGGAGCCTTGGAGCTTATGTTGCTCGGGTTCTCCAACAATGTCACCGCATCCATGTCGGATCCTCCAAAAATGCACTATTCTTGGAGTATCCGACACACATCTGTTGATAGTTTTGAAGAGTCTTAGCAACATAAAATAAAATGCTGCAAAGGTAAAGTTGTCACATGTTCGAGCCATGGAAGCATCCATTAATGCTAGCATTAGGGTAGGATGTCTACATCACACCCCTTGGGGTGCAGCCCTCCCTGAGTTTTGCGTGAACACGAGAGGCTTTGTGCATCGAACTGTCCTTTTTTTTTTATATTTCTTTTTAATTCCCAAAGGTGTTAACATTTTGGTGAAGATACTTTGCAGACAATTTTAATATTATTTCACTTATAAGCTGTAATAAGTGAACAAAAGAAAATTATCACTTTTAGGTTAATGGTAGCTTATCATATTCTGCCCAAAGGACAAGCAAAGTGAATTAGTTATGTTTTAGGTTTTTACATAGCAGCCACAATGCTTATTGACTTGTAACATTTTTTCCCTCAAGATATTACTCCAGATTCTCTTTCAGACCATATGTCCAGCATTCCCGAGTTGAATGGTTCGAATTTCAGTGAATGGAAGGAGCAATTACAAATTACTTTGGGATGTTTGGATTTAGATTTGTGTTTCAGAATTGATGAACCTTTGAAAGAATGTGCCAACTATGCTACTTGGGAACACTCCAACCTGTTAAGCCTTATGATCATGAAGAGTAAGATTGCTAAGAATATCAACAAATCAATACCAGATTCTACTCGAGCAAGAGAGTTCTTGGCATCTGTTGAGCAACAATTCAAGGCTTCCGATAAGCCATTAATAGGTACGCTCATGGAAATATTTACGACTAAGAAATATAATGGGACTAGTGGTGTGCGCGAGCACATTATGGAAATGGATGATATGGCAGAACAACTAAAATCGATGGATATGACCATTTCAGAATCCTTTTTGGTGCAATTTGTTCTCAATTCTCTTCCTTCTCAATTCGGTCCATTTAAAATTAGCTATAACACAAATAAGGAGAAATGGACCATGGATGAACTCATTGTGATGTGTGTTCAAGAGGAGGAACGATTAAAGAGAGAAGGATTGCTATCGGTTCACTTAGCATCACAAGGTCATAAAGGAAAAGGACCAAAGGAAGGGAAACAAAAGGGAAAGAAATCACCAAATCATGGCAATCTGAAGTGCTTCTTTTGCAAGGAGAAGGGACACTTGAAGAAGGATTGTCCGAAACGCAAGACTTAGTTTGAAAAGAACGGTAATTCAATTGCTTATGTATGTTGAATCAACTAAGTTGATGCTTTTTTTAATATTTGGAGGTTAGATTTTGATGTCATGACACATTTAACTTTTTTTTGCAGGTTGGTTACAACCTGAGACCTACAGTGAAAATACTCTCATGGGGAATAAAGCACCTTCAATTAATTCTATAGAGACTGATAGCTAATTTTCAGTAGAAGTTATTGACAAAGTTTGAACAATACCTACGTATTGTATTGCTTATATTTCTAGAAATTTTGTTTCTTTGCCCTGATGATCAAGGATATTATGTTAAGTTCGGAAATAAAGTTTCAAGGTATTTTCGTGTATATAAAATTAGTATTTATTCTTCCCTTTCTCTTAATCCTTTTTTGCTTTACATGTCGTAACAAATAATGGCACCAAAAGAACACACATGGTGGTTTACGTCGGTTATAACTATGTATAAACGTCCTAGATAAATCTTAAACTTACAAAGGGTAATTCAGCAGGCCAAGATAGAAGCATATGAATTGACAATTGGATTTATAAATGTTAGTATACATTATTTTCACCAATAATCTTTGCAGGTACAGGACCCATTCCTAAAGTGATGAAACCGAACACGATCTCTAACAATAATTTCAACATCAAAGACTTTTGAAATCAATTTGGTTACGTTGTGACAGTCACTGCATATACGCAAATTCTTGAAAATGCGTAAAGGAGTACCTGGTTTTAGTTTCAGAAGTCCATAAGCAATGGCAAGTCTCTCACTGTGCAGTTTAAGTGACTGTCTCTTCCCATTATCAAGTTCATCAACTGTTGATGCGTGTGACAGGTCAGGAACATACCCTGCTGCTTGGAGTCTTTTTTCTATAACATCCAAAAACTCGTAAATTTCTTTAGTATGCAAATGAGAAGTATCTCCAGCAAAAAACTCATGGAAAACACCATTAATTTCAATTAAACTACAACCCGGATCTTTTCTAATACCCTTATCAGTCATCAATTTCCTAATCATTCCAGCCTCGTCCCATCGGTTAGCAGTTGCATATACTCTTGACAGCAGAACATAAACACCGCTAGTGTCACTTCCTTCAGACTCCATTATTTTCCTAGCCACTTCTTCACTGAACTCTATGTCAGCATTTTTCTTGCAGCAACCATCAAGAAGACTCCTCCATATTGCTGCATCAGGTTTCATTGGCATGTTTGATACAACATCAAGAGCTTTGTCAATACACCCCGCACGTGCCAAAAGGTCAACTAGACAACCATAGTGCTCTAAAACAGGCCTAAATTTATACTCGGAAACCATTTTATAAAAATAGCTATGACCCTCATCAACCAAGCCTCTATGATTACAAGCACTCAAAATACCAACGAATGTGATCGAGTCAGGCATTACTCTTTTACTAACCATTTGGTTAAAACAACGAAACGCTGCCTCAACCTCCCCGTGCATTGCAAATCCTAATATCATCGTATTCCAAGAATTCAAATCACGTCTACTCATCCTCTCGAAAACCTGAACAGCTATATCCACGGAACCACATTTACAATACATATTCAGTAAACAATTATTCACCAGTAAATCAAAATCCAAGAAACTCTCGTACTTCCTCAAAATATAAGCATGAGCCCACATCCCCAACGATAACGCACCCAAACCAGCACAAGCATCAAGAACACTCTGCATCGTATACCCATCAGGCTCAAACACCTTCTGCATCTCCGAAAACATTCTCAAAGCATTTTCAAACTCACCCGATTGAACCAGAGCATCAATCATAACATTCCAAGAAACCAAACTTCTCTCAGGCATTTCATCAAACACCTTCCTCGCATCCTTCAAACACCCACAAGACGAATACAAATGAATCAAACTATTATTCACATACACATCTGAATCAAACCCAAGTTTCAAAGCAACCCCATGTGCTTGTTTCCCTTCAGAAAGAGCAAAAAGATAAGAACAACCCTTGAGCACAAATGGGAAAGTATGTTTATCAGGCTCAACACTCTTAACCATTCTTTGAAAAAGCAAAAAGGCTTCACCTTTACGATCATTACTATGAGCACAACCTCTAATAAGAGTATTCCAAATGAAGGAATTGGGGTTTTCCAAATTACCAAAGAGTTTAAAACTATAATCAAGATCATTCATGGAAGCAAAATGGAGAATTCTGCTGTAGAGGAAAAGGGCATCTGGGTGGTCTAATGGGGTTGTACGAAGAGTATAAGCGTGTACTTGTTTGAGCTGAGAAATTGAAGTGCATTGCGTCAAGATTTGGAGGATATGGCGTCGATGCTCACTAGTATTGGTGTTGATGGTGAGAGTTGTTGTTGGCCTTGTTGGTGTTGTTGATAGAATCATCTTTTTTTCTCATATCCCTCTACAGGGGTGAATGTTTAAATTATCGAAATATACCGCCCAACATAAAATATTACGTTACGTAGTTCAATATGTAATATTATTGAGAAAAGTATTGAAAACAGTTTTAAATTCTACTTGAATTATCAGTTCCATTCTCGAACTATTGACCACCTGAAAACACCCCTAAATTTTCGACACTTTATTTGATTAACTAAACTTAAATACACCTTCAATCTTGCAACATGAGTGAAATACACCCTTAAATTCCCGCCAAGTTAAGGGGTATTTTCAACACTTCACTCGACTTTTTATTGAGAGTGTCATGCTCCTACAAGAGTTTTAAACCACTTGATATGTCAAGTGACAAATCGACGATGTATCTAAGTTTAGTTTGTCATGTAGAGGGGTGTTTTTAACACTATCAATAGTTTGGAGACGAAACTAATAATTTGACCCAAGTTCAGGGGTGTTTTCAATACTTCCCTCTGTATAGTACTTCCCCTGTTTCAAAAAGAATGACCTACTTTCTTTTTTAACCTGTTTAAAAAAGAATGACTTCTTTCCTTTTTTGGTAATATTTTAATTTCAACTTTCCACGTGACATGTTTAAGGACACAAGATTAAAGGACAATTTTATACATTTGACATAACTTAATTTAGGATCACACGATTCAAAAATCTTCTTTATTTTTTTAAACTCCGTGTCAAATCAAACTAGACCACTCTTTTTGAAACGGAGTAAATATTATATATGAGGGGAAAAACACTATACATAATGTCAACCTGGTATAAAAGTATATAATAGTATATTAAAGGGCGTTTATGCACAATATGGGCTAAATCGCGTACAATATTATATACTCCTTTTGTTTCAATCTATTGATGTAGTTTGACTTGACAACAAGTTGAAGATCTAATATATTGTATAGTTATAAATTATTTCATGAAAGATATATTGAATATTTTAAAATTAAATTATTATTAAATAAAGTTCGTATCATTCTTTTTAAGGTCGACTAAAAATAATTTGAGTAAAAAGTGCAAGGAAAACATGATTTATATTGTACTCAACTTCTTTTTTCAACATTTCTCATCTTCACAGAACACACTCCAAGAGAATACTTTTTTTTTTCCGTTTAGATAAAATAAGATAAAAAGCTCTCTGATTACACCTATGATCATATCTTAATCTTCTTTCTTACACTTAAAATTACATTTTCCAAAATAACACTTAGCAGCAAAGCATCCACAATTAGGAGGACAACTCTTAACACAATCATCATCAGTGTTGCAAGTAATTACTTTTGGTGTAGGTATACATATACATTTCTCCAAGAAACATATATAAAATCCATCTTTGCATAATGTAAAATCATCACAATCATCTTGTATTTGACATGTTTGATCTCCCAACACCACACATGATGGTGAACCTATGAATATCCATGGAAAAATATAATGTTAATTAAGCAATAACGCGACTTTTGTACGTCGATAGATAAACAAATCGTTAACGTTTGAAATATATATATGTGTGCACACTCACACATATACACGTGTATATATATGCATAAAAAAATGTTACCTAACAAAATGAAGACAAAAATAATGGAAAGCACGATGGTTGATTCTTTCTTCATCTTAATTCAACACAATTACTATATATCTCGAATTTCAATGATACTTTTTCTTTTGTACAATATGAATTCATAACATTAGTCATGTTATATATAGATGGTGCAACAACTTACTAATTGAATTGATTCAATAAATTTCCAAATCTAGAAGATATGATAAGAGCAACAAATGCAATTCATCAGTCAACTTCCCTGGAAGGTAAAAAAGGAAATAAATTAATATTTCCATTTATTTTATGTTACTTTCTTCGTTTAAAAAACAATTACCTAGTTTGACTTGACACATAGTCTAAGAGAATATATAATTAACAAGATTTTTTAATTTTGTGATCATAAATTAAAATCATGTCAAATGTATCGAAATATTTGTTAATCTTGTGGCCTTAAACATGTCATATTGAAAGTTGAAATTAAAGTGTAGTCAAAGAAAGAAAGGGATCAACTTTTTTTTAAAACAGACTAAAAAGGAAAGTAAATTATTATTTTTTAAACGGAGAGAGTACTCTCTCTATACCATATTAAGTAAATTTGTGAGGCACTGCACAAATATTAAGAAAAACATTCGAAGTCATAATTTAACCCATATTTTCCATTATTACCCTTAATGAAATCATAATATAACTTTGTAACTAGTGCATTTTATCTCCTAGAAAATGTAAAACTTCATTAAAGTAAACGACAACTATGGAAAAAGTTTCAAACATTCATCTTAAACTTTAAACAATTCAGTTATTTTGAATAATGAAAAAAACTTTGAAAATTCACATGCTCATACTTTCATACTATCCTTTGATGACTAATATATATGGGGGGGGGGGGGGGGGGGGGGGGGGGGGGGGGGGGGGGGGGGGGGGGGGGGGGGGGGGGGGGGG
>JAJOOO010033103.1:0-20046 GCA_029582685.1 Solanum piurae
AATAATAATATTAATGAAATTATTATTTCAAAGAATAATAAATGAAGTTAATTAAACATAAATACACTCCTTGATTTCCACCCTATATTAAGAGATTTGATTAATTTAATTTCTAGAATTAATTGTTCATGTATTCTAAAAATCATTAATTACTCCTCTAATTAAGGAAATCAGTTACAACCAATTAATTTAAACAAATAAAATACGTATCTCAATTTTGAAATTCGACAGATACATGTATCTCGCAGATTCAAACTCATGTATCTTAAGCATAAAATATGGTAGAGGAAGTAATATTTGAAACTATCGGAAATTTTAGTAATTAGGACCTAAACTAGTGGGATTTATGTATTTTGCCCTTCTTATTTTGTGTTTAGGAGATTTAGAATTTACCTATCTATCTATATATACATTTATATATACAATGTAACATTTTATCGAGTGTGTTCGAATGAACATTACCTTGTTTAATTCGACTCAATTCTCAGCTCACGCTACCTAACTTATTTGCACCGTTCATACACCCATTCGGTCGTAATCGTTTATAGCTATTATCAATATAAACTCTGGGGTCGTTTGGTAGCTGGTTAAAATTATGCGTATATTACTAATGTAGGAATTACTTGTGAGTAAATTTATGTATTATTTTATGCAAGTTTTAGTTATGTGGGGATTAGTTATTTATGTAAATAGAATAAAATAATACATAGATGCTCTCAATCATAACATATACAAGTATTAATTATGCGGATTTCTAAATTGTCAATTGAACGTCATATTAATTTTATACATGAATAGTGTATTTTCTATCTACCTACCAAATATTGTATAAGTTATACGAAAAATAATATAATAATGAATAACTTGAAGGAGAAACTACACAATTCGACATATACTCCATTACCATATATACTATTATAGCTTATACTTTCAAAATATTACATATCTTACCACTAATTAAGAGTTTCCTACCATATATTGATGAAGATACACTTAAATACATGTATTTGTGCTACCAGATACACTAAAATAGGGAGAAAGGCGAGCAAGATGGGGAGGTGAATCACATCTATAGTGGTTAGCATTTATCTGGGATATCCGAATACATGGAAAGTGGCGAGCGAGATGGAAGGGAGGCAAGGGAAGTGAGCGAGATTTCTTATATATCATAGATACATGTGAATCTACTTGGATTTAGTGTATCTAGAACAAATTACACCTAATTTTGTCTCAATGTATCCCGGGTTACATGTATTTGTACGTATTTGAATGCATCAAAATCTAATAAGATTCATAATATTGCAAAATATAGTGTATCCAAGTAATTAGCTCCTAAACTAATGAAATTTATGTAAATTCCCCTAACTTGAATCTTATCCGGGTACCAAACAACCCCTCAGTGTATTACCAGTTGTAACTTATTGTACAAAATGTATATGGACTAAAACTTATTTACAAAAAAGGATTGGAATTATAATGTTTGCTATATTCTGTAGTTTTTTCATTTGTTGTCATGGCCTTTGTTGGATTGTTGGGCAGTATAAAAATCCCAAACTAGTAAACTATCCAGGCTGCCCAAATGATGGCTAGATATACATGGATCAATTTGGGCTGTTTAAATTAGACCATCAAAAAATTTAGATAGAATTGGACAGCTTATATATAGTTCATATATATATTTTTTATTGGGAAAATTATGATGTTAAGCAAACTTATAAGTACTACTTAATTAGTCATCATAGCTATAATTTGTTATAATTATCACTCGCGACTTACATTAACCATTAATTATGTGGGCTGACTTCGATTTTGTATAATTAGTCACGTTTGTATAATTCGCAACTAACAATTCTTCGTCTGGTTTGTATTTGTATATGACGATGATTTCCTTTGGTTTTTCAGTTTTATCACCATATACATTCAATCTTCTTCTTTTTATATAACTTTTTAAAGTTTGTATAAACGTGTAGTTTTCAGATTTTGTATAATATAATTTATATAATGTAATTTGTATAATATAATTTGTATAATTGTTTAAAGTTCATATGTTTATGTTTGTATCAATTTGTTATTTCGAGTTTTATCATATTTGTATAATTCCAGACTTTGTATTACTCAATTATACAAAAACCCGTGAATTATACAAACGAGATGCAAATTATACAAATTATTTCCCTCTGTTGCTCGCCTCTCTTCTCCCTCTCTCAATCTCGTTCGCTAGATATACAAATACATATGTATACCAGTTACATATATTATTTTGACATATATACATATACAATTCGTCTCTCTGCCCTCTCTCGCTCGCCTCTCTCCTCCCTCTCCCAATCTCGCCACTCTCCTCCTTATAACATGTAGCTACGAATCGTAATTAACAAACTATAACTATGGAACGTAATTAAGCTATTTTGAGTGGCTATATGCGAAAGTTCCTTATTATTATTATCTATACTTCAAAATATTACGTATCTTACCACTAATTAAGAGTTTCCTACATATTTTACACTTAGATACATATATTTTTGCTACAAGATACACAAAAATAGGGGGGAAATGAGCAAGATTCGTATGTACTTTAAATACATGCAAATTACACTAGATACACTCTAAACATATGTAGTTTGCCAGTGTATGTAGTGAAATGACTTGCATATTCCCCTTTGGGAACTTTGAAAAAAAATTATTGACAAGACAAGTTATTTTTGGTAATTATCTAGAATTAACTAAAAGTGGATACAATATCTTGCGAATCTCCACCAAAATACTAGTAAATAGTAGAAGAAAAAAACTTGCAGAGGATAATGATCCCTCAGCTTTGCACCATAATCATATCGATCATCTCCCCAATCTGAATTGAACGAACTTAAACGTACAATTATTTAAGGTGATTTTAGTGTCCGGAGATACCTAGGAAAATATAAAGGATAGACATTGCTAATTTGGGGATTTCGATTGAAAATATTATTAAAACAAAACATTAAAAAATATATATACGTAAGTTTGATTTAATTAAGTACATGCGCAATTCAGCTCTAGAAAAACTTTATTTTCCATCAACGGTCCTTGGGCTCCACCTTATAATTCAAGCTCATCAACCAAATATCCTAATACCAAATGCAATGCATAACAATAACATCACAATAAACATGTAATTATGTTGCCTTTTGGGACCCTCAAAACCCCTCTCTCAATTATTTAATAACAAAATAATAGAAGATTATTGGACATATATATAATGAAAAAAATATTCCAACACTGTTTTATTTCATTTTGAGAAGACATTATATATTTAATATTTTCACATGTAACGAAACAAAAAGTTATTGGTACGTGTTATAAGTTTACTAACTGTTTGTTAGAAGCACATTAGAAATTAAGATTTGTATTATGACAAGTTGAAGTAAGATTGAATATATTGAAATCATAGTCAAAACTCTATTCTCTTTATTTTATTAAGATTCAATACAAAAAGTTGTTGCCCTAACTTTGCCTTGAGAAACTTTCAATTTTCTGTTTTTTATCAACTCTAGTAATATTTAACAAGTTTTATTAAAATATAATTTTGACTGAATTTGCATCTATTCCTTCTCTCTATATTAATTGTCAACATTATTAAAATTATTCATCTAAATGACGGGTAATAAAAGGATATGTGATAACATAAATATATTGAAGTAGTATATATATCATTAATAAAACACTAACAAATGAGAACGCAACATCTAACATTGTGCTATCTCATTCCAAATATCATGGAATTAACTAATACTTCTGTTTAATTAACTAAATCAACTTTTTCGTCATCATCAATTAATTAATTAAAAGTCCTTAAGTAATTTTCGGACTTGTTCCAATGTAACAAAGAGCACAATAGTAAATGGTCCTTGCCTTGAAATTGTAGGAATAAATCCTTTATACAAGGCCATTGGCCCCTCAGCTTTAATTGTCTTCATTGCACAATCAAGTGCCCCATTGTAAGGTGGAGCCGCTCCAGACTCCACCTTCATGTTCATAACTCGAGTCTTGATCACATCCACCGGATTCGTCACCACCGACGCCACAAAACCCGCGGCAAAACTCGCTGTCACGTGGGTCCCGAGTCCGTCTTTCATCAAATCCTTCCCTAAAATCATTTCCTTAAACTCATCATAAGACGCAAGCTGCGAGGCCGTCACCAGCATGGCGCGGTTCACTGTAAGGGACGAACCGCGCCACAGGCTCGTAACGCCCTCATTCTTGCTCATTTGGGTTATTGCATCCACCACGCTCTTGTAATTCCGCCGCTGCGCGGTGGGTAGCCGGCCGTCGGCTTGCATCCGTACCATTGCTACGTCAGCAGGGTTGCCGACGGCCGCTCCAATTCCGCCGGCGATCAGTCCGGCGACAATTTTTTTCCCCAAAGGCATGTTTTTCGTATTCGGGTCGGTCCATTTTTTCTTCAACATATCGTATAATCCCATTCGGGTCGTCGAATAAAGGGTCTGCCGGAGGACGGTGGCGGATATGCCGGAAAAAAGGGCGGCGACGCCTTCTTGCTGCACGATCCGTACACCGACGGCAACGGGCCCCACACGTGGAGCAACTGGCACATGGGCATTAGTTGTGTTATTGGGAGGATGAAAAGCAAGAGCAGGGCGAAGCGTCTGCGTCTGAGTAGATGCAGACGCTTCACCCTGAAGCTGCATACGTACCTTGATGAGATCAAGTGGATGTGTACTACATCCAGCAATAATAGAAGCAATGCCTCCTTCAACAAAACCTTTAACACCCATATTAATCAAGATCTACTCCAAACAATTTGTTTTCTTAGACGAAAAATGAAAAAAAATAAAATATAAAGGGGATCTTGATTTTTTTTAAAAAAAAAAATTGAGTTAGAAGGAAAAATTATGACCAATTGAAATTAGAGGATATTTCACTAGAAACCAGGAGATGAGAGTGAATGGAAAATGCTAGAGATGCAAAGTATGGGATATTGGATCTCTGAGACATATGCTAGAGAGAAATGAATTTGGTTGGGTGAGAGAAAGAAGGGGGAAAAGGGAATTTATAGAGAAAAGTAATAGAAAGAGAAAGGAAATAGCAGAAAAGGTTGAGATTCATGAGATTTCATATTAAAATTTTAGTGGGGAGTGATTCTTTCTATCTGTTCTATCTTTGATAGACTGAGTTATTCAAAAGTTATTATTACTAGTAATTAATAGATATTTTGTGAAATTAATTTAAATATAAAAAAATTAATTCGGACAATACGATAATTGAAAAATAAAAAAGAATGGAAATGGAAATTACACTTTCGAAGTAGGCGTAATTTCTGTTTCTAAAATAATGTAGTATAGCATGTGGAGTTGGGATTTACAGCTAAGGTTAAATTTGCTAATTTTGGTTTGTTACAACCAATATTTATGCGGATGTGGTCCCCAACTCATCAAATTATTGGAACCAATGAAAAATTGAATAAATTAATTAATTACGTACGATTTAAATAAGTTCTACTCCATCGTTATGTTTATCTTATTTTGACTTAACATGAAATTTTAAGAAATTAAATAAAAAATTTAATCTTCTAATCTTAAACATGTCATATGTAATGAGGGGGCCAATAATTTTATCACGAAAATCCAAAATATGAAGAATTAAACATACAAACTAATTAAGAGGGTTCAACACCTATTATATTTATATATGAAATATAATTTTAACCATGTATAAATAGTGTATTTTTTTAAATTGAAAGTAGGGAGGGGGAGGATTTCGAATGAAGACCAAGCCCCTAGCTGGCTCTGCCTCTTATTATATGAAAAAAAAATAAAAAAAATAAAGAGTTGCTAAAAAGGAGAAAGACATTCCTGTTCAAAACGGACAAACAAAGAAATATAGCACAAATAAATGTAAAAAATATTTTACTTTTTTGTTTATTTTTTATTCTCAATTTATATAACATATTATTTTATCAAACTTTTTTTATAATCTTAATAGCTAATATCTTATACATGACATCTTTCGATTTTATTTTTTTAATGGAATCCTATAAATAAAGATATCGAAAATTATGTCGGTTACCCTTCAAGAAAATGAGACTCACTCATTTTTTTGTCTCGTTATTTACATGTTACGTGTTTTGACGCTTTAAGAAGCTTCATTTATTCTTCTTTTTACTTAAAAAAAAGAAAGAAAAAGAGTACATTTAAAAAATGTCTTATAAGAAAAGCAAGGGAATCCAACAAATTAAAAATGCTGACAAGCTCTGACTCACTTGACGATTTTTACAAAATAAAAAATATATTTGTTAAAAAAAGAACAGAAAGGTGAAAAGAAGAATCATAAAATTATTATTTTACAAAAGTGCACGTCTGCAATATATATTGATTTTATATATAATTATACATACATATATACCTCATATATTCATTGTTGAATAAAATTAACGATAATTTATTACTTAGCTATAAAATTTATCGGTGGCTAATTAATATTTTTTTTAATAGTGACTATTATTGGATAGATTTGTTGTCACTGTAATTTGTAACTTTGAAAACTAATTATTTGGTTTAATGTTTAACATTGTTTGCGAGCAGTGGCGGAGTAAGAAATTTTGTTAAGGGTGTCCAAGAATGATGGTGTGTGGCTGTCAATTTTTTTTTTTAAAAATATATTATGATATTTGGGGTTCGAGACCAAAACTCCTTCATTCAAATGGACACCTATTACCATTGCGCCAAAGGAATATCTTTTGTCAAGGGTGTCCAACTTTAAATATATATCATTTAAATTTAGAATTTGACATATATATACAACGTAAATTTTCGAAGAAGAGTGTCCAATTGGACACCCTGGGGTGGTTGTGGCTACGTCACTGTTTGCGAGTAAATATTTTCTATAATAATAATAACAATATACTCAATGTAATTATGCAAGTATGATTCGAAAATGGTAGGTGTACACCGATTTTATTTCAATCTTTGTGGGGAGTATAAAGACTATAGGTTGTTTTCGATAGATTCTAGACTCAAAAAATAAATAAATTGAAGCATGATTATAAGAATAATATGACAGGAAAATAACAAGATACGGAGCATATGAGTAATAGCTAGTAATAAACATTGAAAAATAAGAGCCTATACACGACTATTATATAGCTCTCTACCTCTCTTATATAAAGTACGATTGGATACCAAATAATCTTCTATCATAATCCTCGACGTCTAAATCTTTTTATTTAGTGTCATATTTTCAATAAGCTAAAGTCATGTCATCATTTTATTTAATTACGTCCTCCCAATCATTTTTGGCCTGCCTCAATCTTACCTCTCCCAATATATTTGTTATCGTTAATATCTTACACTTTCTCACTAACACATTGATACATCTCTATTTTCACATGTCCGAACCATTTCATGTGAGAACTGGCTATTGAAAAATGTATATATTGATCACATATGGAATTATGACCAAATTAGTTGCTGAAAATTCCTGGCAGTAACTAGGTAGGTGCCTACTGCCTAGTTATCACCTAATTAAATTACCACAACTTGCACTATCAATTGACACATACATTTATATCAACTTGATTCCAATTTAATTATGAAACGAAGCTTAGGACACATGCAGGGAAAAAATCAACACAACTTGACTGCAATAGGACTTAATCTAAAATTTTGAAGACTTTGCTTAATTTGTATAATCAAAATTGACTAATAACAATTATGTCCTTATCACATACTACTAATTGTTACTAGCAAAACAATCCTAACTTCAAAGCTATAAGGGTAAAGTTGTCTTTATGTAATTTATATCATGAGTTTGAACCGTGAAAGAAGTCACTAATGCTAGATTGTCTACATCACACTGATCAGTGGTAGAGCCACATACACTTGAGAGTTGAGGGGTGTCGACCGACAACCTTTCGTCAAAAAAATACACTATGTAGCAGATAAAAATATTTTTTTATGTATATATATATATATCACATATTGACATTCCTTGGCTTCTATAAAATTTTACTCCTTTATATTTTAACACTCCTTAAGTGAAATTCTGACTCCGGCATTGATCACACCCCTTGAGGTGCGGCGCTTTGGTGAACCCTACACAAAAACAAGATACTTTGTAAACCGAATTGCCCAACTGATTAGTTTTTTCCGAAGGATTTAATGAATTCTTAAAGTAATCAATGCACTTATAAAATATGAACTAGTAGATCTTAATCTTCCTCATCAAAATAGTTAAATTAAATTAATATACTCTAGTAATCCATAGCAGAGATCACTTTGACGTAATCAAAGCCAATTTAAGTGGTCCAATTAATACTCCATTTTGAGAGATATCATTGAATGTGAAGTTAATAGCTTTAGAAATGACTTCTAACTTTTATGAATATTCTTTTACTTATATTTTCAAACTCATCTAAAAATAAACATAACATTGAGACGAAAAGAACAATTTAATTACTATGATTCACATTTTTTATTACCCAAATATAACAGTCAAAACTTTAATGATATTTAATTAGTGGACATGATCTCATTATTACAATTAAAATAATAGGTTGAACATGATGAAAATGCCAATTATCGATATAAATGTATTATTGACTATGAAAACAAGAAAAAAAATTGGAGTCAAAAAGTGCCACTTGAAAATGTATAAGGGCAAGTTTGACAATTAGGAAGCCTAGTTAAGACTTAAGAATTGTTCTGTTAAACGTCACTTTATAAATTTATTGGGTCATTTATTAGGGGCCAAATAGTAACGATTGACTTGGTCTCCATTTTTGTGACCTTTTCTATTATACCAAAAAATAAACATAGGGAAGTATTGAAAATATATTTGAATTAAAAGTAAATTATTAATTTTATTTTTGAATTATTGATAATTTTAGAAATACTTTTTTATTTGATAAATTAAATTTGATAGTCTCTCGATCTGCTACATGACATAACAAGTGATTTCAAACTCTTGTAGGAGTATGTGACTCTTTAAAAAAAGACAAAAGAAGTGTTGAAACACCCCTAAACTTGGCGAGAACTTAGAGTTGTATTAATTTGCGACGAATTTAGAAGTGTTATCAATACTTTTTTTTTAGGACAAGAGAAACCTGCGGTCGCTATCCTTTGGGTGTGCACATGGTAAAACCCCTGCTCCTATGCAATAGCTCGCAAACCACATAGGAGAGGTAACCCGCACTAGGCAAGCCCGGTGCGATGAGCTCGACCCAGAAGGCAAAACCCCTTGCTTTCAAAGGCAAGGGGTTTCGAACTTAAGACCTCCAACATGAGAGTTTCAAGCCCAAACCACTAGGTCATCCCTCTCAAATAAATAACTTTTACATCCAAAAGGTGTTATAACAATTTAATCCTCTCATTAAGTATGTGTGTCAAGTCAAATATGAACAAATAAAAATGGATTGACCGAATAAATGAAGAAAAGAAAGCATAAATAGAATTATTATAGATAACACGTGTCAATAGATAAACAATTGCCTAGAAGCTGAAAAAATCGGACCGAGTCACCGCGTCTTTGAAAAAAAAGAAAAAGAAAAAAGAATCGTCGCCTGAGAGATTCGAACTCTCGCGGGGAAACCCCATGTACTTAGCAGGCACACGCCTTAACCACTCGGCCAAAGCGACTTATTAATTACAAGACCAATTTTATAAATAATAAAAGGTAGTTTTCGTCTATAAGATAATACTACTCTCAATTTTTCAAGTATTCAAGGACGTGACGTATTGTTCAATAAACTAGTTGAGAATCATGATGTTTCACATTCAAATTTTAGCAGAACCAAAAACGTTAAGTGATCTCTTTTCATCTGTCCAATATTTGTATTACTAGTAAAACATGCAATTAACTATGAAATTTATTGTTAGTCAATAGCTAATTGGATTTTCTTATAATCGTTCTAATTCGTAGTTAAATGAGATTAGTATGGAATTTTGATTGTTTAGCTATGAAATTTTGTTCGTCGCTAATTTCTTATTTCTTATGGTGTTGTTGGACAAAGTTCTTGGTGCCTATGCAGGTGAGAATTTAACATGTATCTTGTAAAATTAATCGAGGTGAGCACAAATTATTTTGGACATTATACAATCACAAAACAAAGTAATGTCAATTTTCAATTTGTGCAAAAATAAATGGGGATCTTAATAGGAAAAAGAAGAAGAGAGTTGTCTCTTAATTTGGAGTTTTGAACCATATTCAAAATGTAATTAATGAATGGAAGTCATGGGACAAATTCATTGTAACGAATCCGAATTCTCAACATAAACACTCGAGTATTATATAATCACTGATAGCCAAATTACAACGACAATATTTTAATTATAATGAAAATGCTGAAATATAAACAAGTAATTAAGATGGAGATACGAATGGAGGTGGGAAGCTTAGACTCTAGAAGAAGAAGTGAGGAACATTCATTTTCTTCATAATATGCATAAACCCTTCTTTCAAACTCATTATCCCTTTTAACCAAATGCTAATTGGGCTTAGATCCCAAATAAAATACTCTAACATTTTACTTGGCCCAATCTCATTCACTACTTTTAACCCATAGACCTTTATTGAGCTAGAACTTGGTTCACAACATTCAATGCCACGAAGGAGAGAGCTCTCCACCAACTAGCTAAACAGATGGTTACCTTTAAAGGTCTTAGGTTAGAGCTCTTCTGGTGTATGAATTATTTTTTTGTGGGGGCACCTCGAGTGGGATCTATGCGACACAAATTTAAATTAATCGAGTTTCATTAATATAGATATCAAACAAAGAATAAAAAATCAAAAATTATAAATGTTTGATGGCATATAGGAAAGTTGAGTTCTTAAACAAGTCTTGAAATCATAATGTAAGTTTGATATTAATGTCGAATTATGTCAAATTCAAAGAAATGAATACATAAAGGAAGATGACATAAAATCGAATCTGCTAAGAAAATTATATATATGTGAGCCATTTTCTTTCCCAGTATTTTCACTTCTTTGAGCCATGCCTCACCCTCCATTTTCTCGGTATGGCTTTCACTCGATTTCTCACTCTGAAATTTTTCTCGAGCCTGGGTGGTGTCTGTCGTAGTATTAACCTTATTCTTGTAGTTTTTTTATCTTGATATCTATCATCATTTGTTGTTTATTGTGTTTTGATTATCACACTGTTTTGTTGTTGTTAATGTACTTTTCCTGAATGCTCTACACTGTTTTTCTTATTAGCTGCTTTGTTTTCTATCGTTTTTCCTTTTCATAACTACTTTGATTTGCTGCACTAGAGGCGAGGTACTTCAAAAACATTCTACCCTCTTCTGACCCCTCTTATGAGATTTCATCGGGTATGTTCTTTTTCATAACATAATATTGAGTATTTGTTATGAAACAAGTATAAAAGGAATAGAATAAATACTGACGATTGCTTCACCTAAGTAGAACGAAAAGAAGAAATTGATGAAAAACCAAAAGGGGAGCTATTGATGAAGGGGAAAATCACTTATACCTCTGTTTGTCATTCTTGTAATAATTCCTGTATGGATCATTGAGTTTCATTTTTCAAATACATGTTACAAGGTCTTTTCTCAAATAACGATGCTTTCAGGGTCAACTTGTGCATATCTCGAAATTCGAGTGTTCTACTAGGTACATAATACAAGTTATCTGCCTCTTCTGTTATTTATTCCCCCCCGTAGCTTTGATATACTTATCCTTGAGCCGAGGGTGTATCAGAAATAACCTCTCAACCTCCAAAAGTAGGGTTAAGGTGTACGTACACACTACCTTCTACAGACCCAACTTATTGAATTACACTGAATATATTAATGTTGCTTCAATATCGAGAGTATTGAAAGAGTTTTTGAATTTTCAGAAAAATTCTACAGCCTAGCACTAGTTGGGTAGCTGCGATTTTTTTTGTTGTTCTAATACTCATCCTAATAACTCATCTAAGCAAATTATAAGTTGATAATTTCTATACATAAAACGAATCCATAAAAGGCAATTTATAAGCAAATTTTGAAATCTTCAAAGATATATATTCAACATAATATATTACGTCACATATCCCAATTTATTATTTCTGATGCAATTCATACAATTTTGCTAAATTACATATAAATTTTCTTAATACTTTTTTTTTTACTTCATCCCAAACACATCCTTTATGTTTAATATGTGTATAGATGTATATAACAGGTGAATATTATCAATATCGATTAGGGGAAAAAATAGTGAGTCGGACACATTTTTTTGTAAAATCCCCTTTTATACTACGATACAATCTATCTAAACATTATATTCATCAAAATAATACAATATAATATAATACAACACATTATAATATGATATATTACGAAACAACACTTAACAAACCATCGAGAGTGTCAGAGGATACATTTGAATCTTTTTCCAAGATAATTCTCTCTTTTTTCTTGTTTATTTTTCTTATTTTTCTTTGTTTTATTTATGACCAATGTATGTCACATTGAGAGAGAGAGAAGGGCCCTACACTCGATTTTTGAGGCGAAATGAGCTCTCAACCTTAAACTCATAATTATATTTATCATATTCTCATTGAAATTACCAAACAAGAAATCTTGAGTTTATTTTGTTCAATTTTTGAGTTTTTTTTTTCTCCTAACTTGAAATCATTCCTCTTTATAAGATATTGTTGTTTTTTGTGGAAAAAAAGGAAGGATCAAGATGAAATTTTGAGTTTTTTATTTGTTTTCATTTTATTTTTTTTCAATTTGAAACTTTTCCTCTTCTTAAGATATTTAGAGGAAGGATCAAGAATTGACAAGATGAAATTTTGAGTTTTAATTAATTTTATATTTTTTTTTAAAAAAATATCTCTTCCTCTTGATATTATATTGTGGAAAAGAGGAAGTATCAAGAAATAACAAGATGTTACAAAGAGCAGCAAGTAATGCATATTCATGGTGGGCAGCTAGCCACATTAGGACCAAGCAATCCAAATGGCTTGAACAAAGCCTTCAAGGTACAAAACATTTACATGAAAATGTTTTTGATCAACATTAAGGAAAATGAATCATTTTTATTTTTAAACATAGAAGATATGTGATGTTAAATATATTCTATAGCATGTGTCAGTCAAGATTCATATAGCCGATCCCAAATTCTTTGTGATTAAGGTGGTAGTTGTTATTATTGTCTAAGTAATAACATTTTGTGACGAATACAAAGGTGCAACACAATACAAAATAGGGTTCAGACCAGAGTCACTTGATACTTAAGTCAGTCAAGATTCATATAGCTGACCCTAACTTGTTTGTTATTAAGGTGGTAGTTGTTTTTGTCTAAGTTATAGCATTTTGTGACGAATACAAAGGTGAAACACAATACAAAATAGGGTTCAGAGTAGAGTCACTTGGTACTTATGTTGGTGAGGGGGTAACAAGTAACTAATAGAATAGTTTATATGCGCACAAGCTGACTCGAACAACAACACAAAGGTCAAATAGTCATATGTATGTATCTTGAAATTATGTTTTACAACACTTTCTCTCTTCTTCTAAAAATGATCATTAGATTGTACATTCTTATGCTTTCTCTATGCTTATATAGATATGCAAGAGAAGGTGGAGAGTGTGGTTAAGCTCATTGAAGAGGATGGAGATTCATTTGCTAAAAGAGCAGAAATGTACTACAAGAAAAGGCCAGAGCTGATAAACTTTGTGGAAGAATCATATCGTGCTTATCGATCTTTAGCTGAACGATATGATCATTTATCGAAGGAATTGCAGGCTGCTAACAACACCATCGCTGCTGTTTTCCCCGAACAAATTCAACTAGCAATGGAAGAGGAGGACGAATATGGCGCCCCTAGAACTCCACAAATTCCCACATCAAGCGGATCAAACGTTCCTAAGGTTCCAAAAGCTCCAATAAAACAGTTGAAAGGACTTATAACATCAGCTTCAAAGAAGTTGCAAGGCAAGAAATCATCTAAACAGATAGATGCAAGTAAAAATGTTCCAAAATCGGGGTTGCAAAAGAACGAAGCTCTTGATGAAATCGATAAGCTTCAAAAAGATATCTTAGCTTTGCAAACTGTGAAAGAGTTTGTGAAGAGTTCTTATGAATCTGGTCTTTCAAAGTACAAGGGAATTGAAAGCCAAATCATGGAAAAACAACAAAAGATATGTAAACTAGAGGATGAATTTGGCGAGGGACGTGTTATTGATGATAATGATGCGCGTACATTGATGGCTGAAGCAGCACTAAAAACATGTCAAGAAACATTAGCTCAGCTCCAGGAGAAACAAGAAAGATCAACAAGAGACGCGATTAAAGAATTCAAAAAAATTGAAGATGTTAGTAAGAAATTGAAGTCTTTCAAGCATAAGCACCTTGGTGATCAAATTGATGAAACAAAGAAAGATAATGCAGCTAAAGAAGCAGTTGAATCTCAGAGTTTAAGTCAAGAATTGAGCAAAGAGATTGAGTCATTGCAGGATAAGATTAAGGAGCAATTTGATACGAGCTCGATGTCATCACTAACGGTGACACAACTAGCAGAGAAAATTGATGAGCTCGTGAGTGAAATAGTTAGCCTGGAAACAGCAGTTTCAGCTCAAACTGTTCTAATCGACAGAGTAAGATCAGAAGGCGATAACCTTCAATCACAAATTCATGTCTTGGAAGACGATAAGGAACCGTTGACAGACGATGACAGTAAACATAATCTCAAAATCAGTGTGATGGATATGGAGGACAAGTTGCATTGTATCCAAAACCTTAACAAAGATGTTGAATATCAAAACAGTAGCTTTCAGACTTACTTTACCACAGCTCGTACGAGTCTCAACTGTTTAGCTGAGAAATTGAGTAGTGTGAAACCGGATGAGGAGGTCCAAGACGAAGAGGAATCATCCGTTGTTATAGTCAAGTCTCAAGAAGAGCCAAGAAAACAACAAGTTCATCAAAATGCAAGTGAAGTTATCTCGAAAACAGAACATCAACAAGTTAGAAAAGAAGAATCTTCCCTCAAAATTGTTAGTAATAAAGAAGGGGAAGTTATAGAAACCACAAAAAATCATTCCAATTCCAAACTTTTGGAACAGACACAAGTTGAAAATAAGGTACAATCACACGAAGATGAGGAGAAAGGCGACGAGCCTAACTGGCAGGAGCTGTTATCAAGTCGGTTAGAGGACAGGGAAAAGACTCTCTTAGAAGAATATACAACAGTTCTAAGGAATTATAAGGATGTCAAGAAGAAGCTAAGTGACAAGGAGAAGAAAGATAGAGACACCGAATTCGAGGTCACATTGCAAATGAGAGAGCTTAAAACTGCAATTGCAAAGAGAGACGAAGAGATCAACAGTCTACGAGGGAAATTAAACGTTCTTCAAGGATTAGAGTTATCAGAGAAACAAGCAGCATCCGATCCTTCAGATGATCAAAACTTAAAAAAATCCGAGGACGTGGCTGAGACAGAGGACAAAGATAACCATAACGATCAAGATAATACTATGATCGATGAACATACATCTCGTTCACCCTTTGAGGAGAAGTTCAGGCTGGAAATTGACGCAATACTAGATGAAAACTTAGAGTTCTGGTTAAGATTCAGCTCAACATTTCATCAAATCCAAAAATTCAAGACAACAGTCCAAGATTTACAGAGTGAAATATCGAAACTAAGAGAGAAAGAAGTCGAAGAGGGCAATAATACTAATGCAGACATGAAATCAGAAATCAGGCCTCTATATAAACACATGAGGGAAATCCAAAATGAGCTAGCAGTATGGTTAAAACAAACCATCCCTTTGAAAGACGAAATGAAACGTAGGTCCTCTACATTGTGCAAAATTCAAGAGGAGATCACGAAAGCTTTAAAAGACGGAGTTGAAGAGGACGAGATAAGATTCAGTAGTCATCAAGCTGCAAAATTTCAAGGTGAAGTCTTAAACATGAAACAAGAAAACACAAAGGTTAAAAAGGAACTTGAAGCCGGTGTTGATCATATAAATACACTTCAAATAGACGTCGAAAAGACAGTAACAAAGTTAGAGAAAGAGTATGGACTTGCTGGTGGAAATCCACAACAAGTTAATAACTCAGCTGGAGGAGCCATTCCATTAAGATCATTCATATTTGGAACTAAACCGAAGAAGCAAAGGCGTTCCGTCTTTTCCTCCTTCCAAAACAATAGAAAAGCACTGTGGGCTGGTGCACCATTGTAGAATCTTGTTTTTTTTCAGGTGTATACACAATGTATCTTCACTTGATGTATTTTTGTTCTTCCTTTTCTTGTTTGTTCAAATTCAGATAAACAATATATCTACTATTTTTTATGTCACACTCATAATATTACACCTAAGAAAGTTATATCGACTACCACTCTCAATGACAATATAAGAGAAGTCATAGACACATAAATTTCGTAAACAATATATCCAATTGAAACATTTTTGACATAATATTTCAACTTCGTGTTTCATCACAAAGTTGATCATCATCAATAATAACTTCCACACTCAAATTCTGGACAACTTGTTCATAAGCATTGTGTGCAGCTCTATTTTTTGCGGTTATTTCTTTTCCACATGATTTTCCCTTTCCTACAAATTTTCCATCAACAAAAACTGCAACCTCTCCTGTTTTCTCCCAGTGATCAACAAATTTTATCTTCAATCCGTTCTTTTGACATAACTCGTAAAGTTTTGTGATTGGATTAACCTCAAGTTTTTCTGGAGTAATTAGAGGTTGTAACAAATTTTTTACCACCTATCTTCAAAATAAACATAGTATTATTTCATTATTAATTAGAGATCGCGAAGAATAAAGAAATAAAAAATTTAAAATTAAATTATACCTGCCAAGTTGTATCTAAGCAATTAAAGTCACTATGGATAGCACCAATCAAAGATTCAACTTGGTCTGCAAGAACTTTAGGGGGATCAATGAGACCTAGTGAATGCAATGGGTACTCTAATATAGCTTCTTCAAATTCTTCTACCTGCGGAAAATAAATTTATGTAATGCACTTTGACTAAGTATCGAGAAATAAAGACATATATTTGTATGTCTAAAAATTATCTGATTAATATAATATATCTAATGTACAAATAGAGATGGCAATGGGGCGGACCGGATGCGGGGTGGGGCGGGTTTAAGGCTATGCGGGGCAGGACATGTTTAAGGTTGTGCGGGGCGGGTTACGGGTATATGTGATTTTATGTCGGTTTGAACTTAACTTTAATTTTTTACATGTTATAAGAGTGATAAAATATTTTTTATTAAGATAATTTCTTTAAAGCTACTAAAATGTTCAAGATAGTAAATGAAAATGGTTCAAAAAATAATAATTCAATTTCTTACATGTTTCCCAATTGACCTCTAAAAACTAAAATTTCAGGTCACTATCCTATTAAATTAATACAACTTAATGAAAAAGTGAATTTACGTTTATGAATATATTTTTTTAGTATCAAACTTAACTAGAAAAAGAAAATATTTAAAAAATTATGCAGAGCGGGTTTATGCAGGGCGGGGTGGGACAGGTTGAAAATGGAAAAAAAATGTTATGCGGAGCGGAGAGATGCCGATTAAAAAATTTGCGGGTTAAGCTCAACCTGGACCGCCCCATTGCCATCCCTATGTACAAATTAATTAAATCTATTGAAATATACTTACTTGTCCTTTAAGTAAAGGCCTTTTTTGACGTAAGTAGTTATGTAAGTTATATTTGATGGCGACTCTAGCAAGTTTTTCAGTATCTATATTGGCTGCTCTCAACTTTGTTAGCATCCCGGGAGACAAATCAGGATAATCAAAAAATTGCTTCAATGTTATTAACATATTCAGAATAGAGTCACCTACATAAGATATGCTTGAGTGAGCACAAAATTCAAGAGACTTTAAGGCGTGTGGTCTAAAATAATATTCTAGATGCACTTCTAATTACCTAACAACTCCAATCTCTCATATGATTCGCAATTTTCTTGAAAGGAAGAGTGAGTAAAAGCTTGATGTAACAAGTCCGGATTCTTGAATTTGTATTTAGTTATTTTCTCTAATTCCTCCACTAACTTCCTCTCTTGCTTGTGATCATCATTATCATCGTGTGTCAATTGATTTCTAATATTTTCTTCAGTGAAATGAAGGTTTTGTGATGATGAATTATTAAGAGAGGCAAAATTTTCATATACTTTTTTTCTTTCATGGTTATATATTAGAACAAGTAATAAGGAGAGAGAATGGAGGTCTTAATTTGTAGAGTGGATTTATATAAAATAATCATAATAAGAATTAGTAGATTTATATAGAAAAATAATGACAAGAATTAGTAGATTTATATAGAAAAATAATGATAAGAATTAGTAGATTTATATAGAAAAATTATGATAGGAATTAGAACAAATGAAAACAGAAGATTTTTTTTATTTAATTACTTAATTTGAACATCTTAATGGAGTGTAGAATCATAATATTAAGATTTTTTCTATTTTTCTAACACTCAATGTAATCTGAATTAATATTTTTAATATGGGGCATAATTTTATGAAATTAATTTTGGAAAAGTTTTTAACAAATAATAGATTTGAGCATTATAAATTTGAATATAATAAATATCAATAAATAATAGATTTGAATATAATGTAGAATAATAATGATATAAATTAGTAGGAATGTGAACACAAATTATTACATCGATTAATTTTGATTTCATAAATATAGTTAAGGAATTCATGAATTAATTATTACTCTCTTTAATCTATTTTACTTATCATGGTATTTTTTTAAACACGATTCTTAACAAAATTAACTAAAGGAATAAATTTGACTACATTATCCTTATTTGTTTTTTTTATCTCAATTATTTTCCTTTTCTGTACATGAATATCTCTCCATGCTTATTAAGGATACATGTAAGAAATAATAATTAGATATATCTCAATTTTCTAAAATAAAAAATATTTTAAAATACATGTTTAATTAGGAAAAAGTAAAGTGGACTGTCACGATTCAGACCGTCGTGATTGGCACCCACACAAATCTTTCGGTGGGAGAACCATTACTACAACCCAAACAAACAAATTTTATGAAAACTAATGTCACACCCCGAGCCTACACCCTGGGCGGGACTGGCACTCGAGAACCATTGCTGGCCCCAAGCTAACCCTTGGCCTGGCTTACTTACTCAGTGGAAGACTTAGACATAAGAAAGAGAATCTAAATACAAGATAACTCAACATGTCTCAAACTGAACTCATAATGTTTTTAAAATAAACATTTAACTTAGCCAAAATGGCAACTCAAATCTGAACATAAGCCAATAACAAAATGATGACGAATGAACTAACATCTAACTGACTATCTATGAAGCCTCTAAAACAACTGAGATGGATGTCGGGACAGACCCACGACATCCTAATGAACTAAAATGATAAAGTAATGGGAAAAAAAGGGATCCTCCGGAATGCAAGGAGGCTCACCAACAACTCTGAAGCTCAATTGGATCAACGATGCGCTGGATGTTGATCATGGTTACATGCGTCTGCGTCATAAGACGATGCAGGCCAACTGGCATCAGTACATTGAATGTACGAGTATGCGAGTTGGAATGCTAAACACAACTTAAGCTTGAAAAGAATCTGAAAGGAACTGAAGAACTTACCTGGCTCAACTCAACTCAACATAACTGAACTCACTTCAATATAAAGCAGTTTAAAAACAAGTGCAATATAAAGAAAAGTTGCTTAAAACATGATGTCAACTCTGTGTATTTAGAAATACAATAATAACTCTGTATATATGCAAAGATACAATATGAACTCTGTTTGTATATAAAAATACCAAATACTATTGTGGGTGTTTCTCTAACCGACAACCATCACTTAAGAGTTATAGTGATGATACAACATTTTACCTCACGCTGCCAAGGATCATCCTATACCTTGCCGGGGGTATAGAACCTAACTCACTAAGTGGATCCACTAGTCTATGCTAAAAGCATCTTAAGGAGTCATCTAAAAAGTATGATAATTTACTACCCATGTTGGCTACATGGTTTATGGAGACTTGAGTTAATATGAA
>JAJOOO010033104.1:0-13766 GCA_029582685.1 Solanum piurae
CTACCGATTGACCGAGTATATCCGATATATGTTCACTATGGAAAGTTCAAAGGGAAACCCACTTATCCAGATGCAATCAATCCTTACTTATGAATCACACAGTTTTTCATGCATATGTTTTAACAATAGTCATTCCCTATTCATGTGGGGGGTTGTTGGGTTTTAAAGGTGTGAACAGGAAATGAAGGGTTGTGATTATGCCAAAGGGTTGTGACCTTTATGAAAAGTTATGACCTTTATGAAATGTTGTGTCCTTTCTAAAGGGTTGTGACCATTTGAAAGGTTGTGCCTTTTCAAAAGTGTTGTGACCTTTCTGAAAAGTTGTCTTCTTTCCTAAGAGTTGTGACCTTTACCCTTTGTTGGCTATAAATAAAGAAGCTTTCTCTCATTTTTCTGCATCGAATTCTTCCCTTCTTTTGCATACATTTCTTACAAAACAAAATCGATCGATCGTGTCTGTGTGTGTGATTCGTTGCTCATTTTGAGTTCGTTGAAATTATCGAAGTTTGAGGTACCGCTACTTCTTTAATGGTTAATCCGTTTTATCTTGGGAGGAATTAATCTGCAACCTCGGGTACTTGAGGGGATTAAATTTCTTAAGGACACACAGTGGGTTCTGTGGACTCGGATAGTTCTTTGTGTTTTTCTTTTCATCTTTTATTATTTCTGGTTTACTAATCTGAATACAGGAGATAACATGAATACATTATATTTGATTTTGTGAAATATATTCATTGCTAGAATATATTGAACTATTGTAAGAGTACATTTTGAACTATTATTTACACATATTTAGAATATTTATTTATAAGTATGTGTATGTACACAAGACATACTATATATCTTTTGAAGTTTATGGCAAATCTATAAATTTGAATTACTTATTAGCTAATTTAATGCTTGAGATTATTTAATGCAAAACAATATTGGTGCTTTTAAATTTACTTATTAGAAATTGTGGCATATAAATATTTTATAGCCAATATAATATTACCACACTTAAAAGTGTAGCCATAGGACTGTAAATTATGGTATGCACATGAGCAAGAACTACACTTCAAAGTGTTGTCATACATAAGATAGAAAAGGCAACACTTAATAATTGTGGGCAATATGGAAGAAAAGGCCATGCTTGAAAGTGTAGCTGATAAGGCAACACTTTTAAGCGTAGGTGCAAAGCGTGGCCTTTTGCCTTTTAGGCTACGCTTGAAAGTGTAGCTGTTAAGGAAACACTTTTTTAAGCGTAGCTGCAAAGCGTGGCCTTTTTTCCTTTTAGGCTACGCTTTTAAGTGTAGCTGATAAGGCAACACTTAAAAAGTGTCGCCTAAACTCTAAGGTTACGCTTCTTTCGGCCACCCTTGGAAAAGTGTGGCTTAAAGTAAAAAAGTGTGGCCTTTTATCAAAGGCCACACTTTTTCATAGTTTAGGCCACACTTTTCTAGGGTGGTTGTAGGCCTAAAATGTTGTAGTGAGGCATTTACATAGATTTCATAAAACATGCATAATCTCACGCTTTGCCCTTTCAAGGTTCAGAGCTTACTTTCAATCAATACATCTAGAATTCAAGCATTAGACATGGATTTCATTATAAATAATGTGATTTGATCTCCTCATGCATTAATTCATAACATTTCTCTTTCATCAACAAAGACCCACATCAAAAAATCACAATTGAGAAATATCTGAATTTCATGGGTTCTTGGAGATACATCATAAAATTGATAGGAAATCATCAATTCATTCTTAATATAACATAATTCAACCATTACAATCAAGTTTGAAAGGAACTCATGACTTTTGAATCAAACTCTAACATTTGGGGAATTCTATCTTTTATTGAAATTAGAGATTTTGAGAGGACTCCATGGATGAAAGCTATTCATGGATGAAAACTACCATAGCATAACAACAAAGCCCAAAAAAATTGATTCACAAAAGCTTTCCCTTGAACCCTAGTTTGAATCTCCTTTTTTTTCTTCTTCAAGTTTTCTAGAGAGAGAATTTTTTGGAGAGGATAAACTTTGGGGATTTCTTTTGGGTTTTGAAAAATATGACTTAATTGGGTGAGTTTTAGAGTTAAAATGGCTTATATAGTTACCCTAGGCTTCGAAGAAATGACCTCACTTTAATATGACTTAAACCGAAATTACCCAAATAACCCTCAACATTAAGTAGGCTTCTCAGGTACCACATGGGGTTCCACGAGCCATGGTGCCTCACGTGGGCCTTGAGGTGGTGGCTAGCCACATTCCTTCCAACCTCACACACCTAAATCCCTTCCACAAGCCGTCCCACGAGCTGTGGTCTTCACCACGAGCCGTGAAGTGGCTCATGAAGAGGGGCTTATTTTTGGCAGATTTAGGGAGGCTATTGCCTAGCCCACAATGAGCCACACCAAGGGTCATGGTCTTGACCACGAGCCACACCAAGGGTCGTGGTCTTGACCACGAGCCGCAGTTGTGGGCCTTGTAGCTGGGGCAATGTCTATACAAGGTAGGCATCCCTATCCCACTCTTTTAGCCCTTGCCCTCTGCTCTTGACTCTAACCCTCACATTTAGCTCTAGTTTAGCCTACTAGTTTTGGGGTGTTACACTTATCTAGATATGTTTGTTATCATATTTATTGATGACATTCTAATCTATTCGAGGAATGAGGAGGACCATGCTAGCCATCTCAGAATAGTTCTTCAAACTCTCAAGGATAGAGAGTTGTATGCTAAATTTTCCAAATGCGAATTTTGGCTGGAGTCTGTGGCATTCTTAGGCCACATTATTTCTGGTGATGGAATTCGAGTTGATACTCAAAAGATTGAAGCAGTACAGAACTGGCCTCGACCCACGTCTCCAACTGATATTAGGAGTTTCTTGAGATTGGCTAGTTATTATAGAAGGTTCATCGAAGGGTTCTCATCTATTTCATCCACTTTGACCAAGTTGACTCAGAAAACAATTAAGTTTCAATAGTCTGAAGCTTGTGAGAAAAGCTTTCAGGAATTGTAAACTAGGTTGACTACTGCCCAGTGTTGACCTTACCAAAAGGTACATAAGGTTTTGTGGTATATTGTGATGCATCCATAGTTGAACTAGGTTGTGTATTGATGAAGAATGGCAATATTATAGCTTATGCCTCCTGACAGCTTATGATTCACGAGAAAAATTACCCAACCCATGATCTAGAGTTGGCTGATGTAGTATTCACGTTGAAAATATGACGTCACTATCTTTATGGTGTTCATGTGGATGTGTTCACTGGTCAGAAGAGTCTTCAGTATGTATTCACTCAGAAAGAGCTTAATCTCAAACAGAGGAGATGGTTGGAATTACTCTAGGATTATGACATGAGTATTCTCTATCACCCAGGTAAGGCTAATGTTTGTGTTGTTGCCTTGGTAGGTATTCTATAGGTAGTACTTCCCATCTTGAGGAGGAAAAGAAAGATTTAGCAAAAGATGTGCATTGACTTGCACGATTAGGAGTCCAGTTAATGGATTCCAATGAAGGAGGAGTGGTGGTGATGAACGTGGATATATCATCATTAGTGTCCGAAGTGAAAGAGAAACAAGACCAAGATCCTAGCTTGGTTGAATTAAAGTCAAATGTTCATAAGCAAAAAGTGATTGCTTTTGAATAAGGGGGAGATAGTGTATTGAGATATCAAAGTAGATTGTGTGTGCCAAGGGTGGATGAACTTCAAGAGAGGATCATGGGGGAAGCTCATAGCTCCAGATATTCTATCGATCCAGGTTCCACAAAGATATATCGTGACTTGAGAGAAGTCTATTGGTGGAGTAGTATGAAGAAAGGTATTTTAGAGTTCGCTCCAAAGTGCCTGAATTGCCAACAAGTTAAGGTAGAGCACCAAAGGCCTGGTGATATTCCGTAATGGAAGTGGGAGATCATCATTATGGATTTCATTACAGGTTTACCATGGTCTTGCAGGCAGCATGATTTGATTTGGGTGATTGTAGAACGAATGACTAAATCAGCTTATTTCTTACCGGTAAAACTACACATTCAACAGAAGATTATGCTAAGTAATATATTCAAGAGGTAGTCAGACATGATTGAGTTCTGGTGTCGATCATTTCACATAGAGGTGCACAATTCACCACACAATTTGGTTTGTCTTTCCACAAGGGTTTGGGTTAGAAGGTGAACCTTAGTACTGCTTCACATCCTCAAACTTATGGTCAAACAGAGCGCACTATTTGGACTTTAGAAAATATGTTGAGGGCTTGTGTGATTGATTCGAGGGTAATTGGGATGATCACCTACCTCTCATAGAGTTTGCTTACAACAATAGTTATCACTGTAGCATCCAGATGGCTCCTTATGAAGCTCTTTATTTGAGACGATGCAGATCTCTTATTGGATAGTTTGAAGTTGGTGAAGCTGGGTTGATAGGACCAGACTAAGTTTATAAAGCTATGGAGAAATTGAAGGTTTTTCAAGAGAGATTTAAATTAGCGTAGAGTCGTCAGAAATCCTATATAGATGTTAGGAGAAGAGACTTAGAGTTTGAAGTAGATGATTGGGTATATTTAAAGGTTTCACCCATGAATGGTGTTATGAGATTTGGTAATAAGGGAAAACTTAGTCCCCGGTATATTTTCCCTCACTGAATATCAAAGAGGATTGACAATGTAACTTATGATTAGAGCTACCAGTAGAATTAGCAGCGACTCATCCGGTATTTCACATTTAAATATTAAAGAAGTGTATGAGTGATCCTTCACTTATTATACCATCTGAAGACATTAGTATTAAAGACAATCTATCTGATGAGGAGATTCCCGTTTAGATTTTGGATCGTCAGGTTCGCAAGTTGAGAACCAAGAAGGTAGCATTAGACAAGGTTTTATGGAGGAACCAGTTTGTTGAGAAAGCGACTTGGGAGACTGGGGAGGATATGGACAAAAGATATCCACATCTTTTTTCTCCCAGAGAAGCTTCAAATCAAGGTACTAATTCTTTACTTAGTACTCTGTAAGTAGATGTGATGTGTTATATACTGTATGTTGGGTGTTTGAGCTAAATGTTAGATGTTACACCCTTAGTTCTACTTTATAGTGATCTCCTTCGAGGAAGAATGTTCTCCAGGGGGAAATATTGTTACATCCCACCTTAAAAGGAACTATCATTAGAAAGAACTATTTTTGGAAAGAGTAAAGTTGGAAATTTTGGGTCAACTTCAAACGATGATAACTTTCAGTACAAGATGATTTATGTGGCTCATAGGATATCAAATGAAAGGTCTTGGAATCCTCTTTCCAACACCACCAAGTTTGCTAATTTTCGAGCTCGTATGAGAGAGATATGAATGTTTGTAGTCGGGCTGTCTATTTAAGAAAGGTTACACGGATTTAAGAGGGGTATTTTGAACTTTTCCTTACACTATCAGATTTGATTAGTTTTTAGTAATTAATTATGGGTCTAAACTGATTTGGTTCAGTTTACACAATCCTAAAGTACGCTAGGGTTTTAGAAAAAGAGTTCAAGAAGAGAAAAGAGGAGAAAGGTCAAGGCGTTCAGTTAGTTCTTGTGAAATCAAAGGTTTTCTTGCGAATTTTTGCCAAGGGTTTGATCTCGAAGAGATATGTGAGTTCTCATAGTGTTGGGTTCCTTCACCCACACGCCAATCATGCTATTTTAGTGAAATTTCATTCTCAAAGTTGAAGGATTTGATGTTCTTAAGTTTTAGCCATTATTGGAAGTTTTTGAGTTCTTGAGGTATGAGTTTTTGCTAACAAGTTGAGTTCCTTGATAGATTTTTTTATGGGTTCATTGAAATCATTCTAGGTTTGTGAATTTTCAAAAAATTCGTCCATGAAACTGTTTCAGGTGTGAGTTGAATTGAGTTTGGCAAGAGAGGAAAAGATCGGGAAAATAATTGCGCCCAGGTCCGCGTCGCAAAGGCGCTTAGAATTTCAGCCTCCAAATAATTATCCCCTCTCTGCGTCGTGGAGAGGATACAGAGTCATCTGCCTAAAATTAATTATGCGACCAAAAATTTAATTCCATAGCCGCGTGGCGCCAGCGTTCTTTAACTTGGATCTTCTCTCGTTCTTATGAACAACTATCTTAACCTTCCTTAATCATTGAGAGGTCCTACATTCCTAATCATAAACTTGAATCCATAAATTCAAATTCTAGGTACAACTAAGAGTCAATTTATGAGAGTTCTTCGAGTCATTTTAAGTAGTCTTTTACAAAACTTTTAAACTTGTTTTTAGACTTGAGCACTTCAATTGAGAAAGAGCAGAGCTGAGCTCATTTTCTTTAAAATGATATATGGGAACTAAGTATTTCCAAGAGTAAATGTTTTCACATTTAAGATGAGAGGAAGCACCAATTTCCGAAAGAGTTTTCATGAGCAGTTTCTAGTACCATCTCTTATAAGAGAAAGATTTTTTGAGTAATAATCTCAAACCACAGAGAAAGTTATGCTCTTAAGAATATGAGCTAGTTACATTTTGGGAGTAGTATTGAGCACTGATATGGGGACAAGTTCAGATAACTCAAAGTCTCGATAAACCATGTAGCCAACATGGGTAGAAAGGGTCATACTTTTTAGATGATTCCTTAATGCTCTTTAGCATAGACGAGTGGATTCACTTAGTAGTAGGTTCTATACCCCGGCAAAGTATAGGACAGTTTTGACAGCGTGGGCTAGACGATGTATCATCACATAGTTGATAGTGATGGTATTCGGTTAGAGAATCTACCACAGAGTTTATTTTGTATTTTCATATACAAAAGGAGTTTATTTGTATTCTTGCATACATATTGAGTATATTGTATTTTTAAATACATGAAGTTGTTATCTCCTATTTTAAAAGTTTTTCTTTATAATGCGCTCTTTATTACTGCTTTATATTGAAATGAGTTAAGTTTAGACGAGGTAAGTGTTTCTTTTAGTTTCAGTTCAAGATTATGTCTTGTTTTAGATTTCCCCTCACATGCTCGTACATTTCATGTATTGTATTGACGCCATTTGGCCTGCATCTTTTATGATGCAGATATAGGTAACCAGGATCATCATCCATCACTTTGTTGATGCATTTGAGTTCCAGAGTTATTGGTGAGCCTTATTGCTTCCAGAGGATCCCTTATTTAATTTCAGTATTTCAGTTGTTAGGATGACCGGGGGTCTTATCCCGATATCCATCATAGTATTAGAGGCTTCATAGATAGTTAGAAAAAATTAATTCATGAGTCTTGTTCATTTCATTTATTGATGTCTCAGACTTGAGTTGCCACTTTTGCTAGTGAATGTTTCTTTAAATATTCTCAGTTAGTTATTTTGAGTTAAAGCTTTACTTTTTGAAGTCATCTTATGTTGATTAAGTCTTCCTCTAAAAGTTAAGCCAGGTTAAGGGTTCGCTTGGGGCCAACAATAGTTCTTGAGTGCCCGTCGCGCCGAGGGTGTAGGCTCGGGGCGTGATAGATCCACTAGCTAATGTCTATCTAGACAAACATCCTATGGGTGCACATAGGTAAGGGATAAGGAGAATGCTTCTAGAAACCCGACCTTTACTAACGGGAGAGCTTCCATCTTAGTATCCTCTAGGTGCTAAGCATAAATCCCACGAAATAGTCATTTCTTACTTTGTTCTTATTATCCATGGAAAGGCACTTCATCTTGTCAATCCTAGCTATGTCATAATCCATGGAAAGGTATCATTCAATAACCAAAGCAAGCTAGGTTTCATTAGAATAGCTCTTAATCTTTGATTCAATTAGGTGCGAAAACAATTCAACCTTAGAATCCTTATTATGTGATAAAACCTTTCACATCATGCTTTCATTTATTTATGAGAAAATTCTTTCAATAACATCATCATCATTGATACTTTACTCTCAAAGCATCCTTAAAACATTTGCATAGATTTCATAAGAACATGCATAATTCCATAATTTACCTTTCAAGTTTCAAAACCCACTTTCAATCATTAACATTTAGAAAACATAGGTTAGATATAGATTTAATCATAAATTCCTGTAATGATATCAATACATGCTTGATTTCATAAAACTCTTTCTTCATAATCAAAATCCCATATCATATGATCCTAATTTGAAAACGAGGGGATCACATGGGTTCATGGGGGAAATCATCATAAAATCATAGTATTTCATCAATTCACGCATAATAGATCATAATTCAATTATTTAAATAAATAATCAAAAGAACCTATGACAATTGAAGAAAACCCTAACTCAATTGGGTATTTATACCTTTGAAAATAGAGGAATTTGGGAACTCCATATATGGAAGGAATCCATGGATGAAAAATATCATACCTTGAAGCGAATTGCTAATCTTCAATGGAGGAATTGAGACTTGACTTGAAACCCTAGGTTGAATCCTTCTTTTTCAAGCTTTCTAGAGAGAATTATTGGAGTGTTCTTTTTGGTGAATTTGAAGAGAATGAAGTGAATGAACTAAATTGGGGCTTGAAATCACTTATATTTGGGTATTACTGAAGGGTAAGACGACGTAGAAAGGGAATAAAATAATTAGAAAGAGACCCAACTACCCCTGAACCTGACTGCTAGCCCATCACTGACGGACCACTGACGACAAACTGTGGTCAGGACGATGGGCCGTCCTTCACAATTGTCGTTCATGGTCAGAAACTAAATTCTCGGTCCTTGAACCAAGGGCCTCCAACCACGGACATTGGTCTGATCGACGGTCCGTTGGTCAGGCCATGGTTTCAGGTTCCTGGAAGATCTTGGGTGCCCAGTCCACGGACCATACCCACAGTCCGTGATCCCACCCACGTGCCGTTATTGGCCTCTGTGGCTGGCACTTGCAACTCCCTGAAACTTTCCATATTGCCCTCTTTTGAATCCGGGGTGTTATAGATAAATGCACAAAACATAAGATTAAATAGGTACATCTCGATTCATAAATTTAACTAAGGCAAGAACGAATAACATAATGACCAGCAAGTGAAAAAACCTCAAATAGCGAAGGGAATAACTTTGAAGACTGTATTCAAACAAAAAATAAACTTTCAACCAAAAGCACTGTGATCGGAAGAAAAAGACAAGAAAAAGGCTAACAAAAGCTCAATTGAAACTGATTCATCACATCATACTAGGAATCTAAATAAAATGTAAATGAGAGAGGAGGTATTACCTTTTTTCGAACAGCGACTGGGACCAACAAGGAGGAGAATAAATTCAACTACCACAAGCTCAAATCCGGAGTAGAAAGTTGACGCCAAGCTCAAGAGAGAGCTAAGCTTCTGTTTCCTGATGATTTTCGATGGATACCAAAATGCTCCTTAAAGACCTTTTCAATGAAGAATTTGTATACTTAGAGGATGAATGAGTGTATTTTTAGAGGGATAAAAGTTGTCTCCTCTTAGAGGAAAAAGTCGTGGTTCCCATATTTTCCCCCTATATTTTCCAGCTCTATGTAAGCTATCTCCAACCCCCAAGAATTAATAGTGTGTCGGCTTTAAATAGAAGAAGATTCGGGTGAATTTGAGAGGAGGGAAAGGACTGAATTGGGGCCAATTTATGAAATTTGTAATCAAAATCCTTAAAGGATAAGGAATAGGCGAACGAATTATACCAATTTTTCACCAAATTAGAATGGACAAATGGTGAGAGTCGTTGATTCTTTGAAGGAAGGAAAAGCTTGAGATTGCGACATCTTGAGGATGAAGAATGAAGCTGGTACAAATTCGACTGGATAAGAGTAAGAGGAGAGAATGACACAGCTAACTGGGTTCCTGGGCTCGCTGGGCTGAGGATTGATGGAATCGGTTGATTTTGTAGCTAGGTTTCACGTAGCACCGGATGCTCAAGTTTCTGGGTTCACGTGACGCAGTTTCACAACGTTCTTCATTTGGTTGCATTTTTGGGGAAGAAGATGTGGGTACGGGTCAGGGTTTTACTGCTAATGATTGTTGTATGCTGGATGGGTCAGGTATTACTATGAAGACAATTGGTGGGCTGGAGGAAAAGAGAATGGGCTGCTAGGATTTGTTGTAAAGGGCCCAAAATCTTGGCTTTTAAAATAAGTTGAATACAAAGTAAGGAATGACTAGAATTATAATTAAGAAAAAGTGCCAAAGGATTGCATTTAGCCTACTTAAGTTAAGAACTTAACCAAATTGAGGTAATCAATTAATTTGGCTAGAACTTAAATGAAATTGTCACGACCCAGGGGTAACCCCTTGATGTAACATGGCGTATAGGATCCAGGGAGACCCTATACAAGCCACTTTGATTCATGATTTAACGTTTCAGGCACACCTCATCCAATTCTAGGTGTTCAACGATCGTAAATCAGTATAAAACCAAACTAAATGAGTTGGGGTTGAATCCCACAGGGAGCGCTATGTGTCTTAAATTCAATTAGGAAGTATGAATGTGGTCTAATCAACCATAGGAATACAAATTATCGATTAAAGACATAATCAAGTAAAAGGGGTGACACAAATGTCAAATGGGGATTTTTGTTTTTAATTATCAACTATAAACAATATCAAACACCTCCAATTAACAATATGGAGACAGATTCTTGGGATGTGATCGATTATAGGCAAATATAGGCTTATGGATAATTGCAAATATTCGTAAATAGCTAGATATTAATGAGTAGGCTAGACTATAAGGGAGGTAGTTTTCTCTCGAACAACTACCTCGAATCAGGTGATTTCTTTCGAACATCAACAAGCATGCAAATTAAGAGAAGCCCACACCTTAATACATTCACTCTCTCGAGCTAAATGTGTCGGATTGGGTTTAGGATTTACTCTCTTGAGCTAAACCCATATCAACCCAATACCCACAAACCATCGATCAAAAACCTTAGTTGTAAAACCTCTCTCTCGAGCAAGCCAAGAACACAAATATAGAACTGCATTTGCAACTACAATTCTTAGTTTAAACTATAATTAATGATTAAACTAACTTTTAAATATCATTTTAACTAACAATTAGCAATACCCATAAACTATTTCAGCCCATAATCACATGATCACACCCCAAGAATTGGTGTTTTAGCTAAACATTATAAAAAGGTAAAAACAATTACCAAATTGATTATCCATCAACTGGGTAAGAGTGATTTCGTCCTTACAATGCTCCAATTTGATGAATCTTAAAGACCCACTTCCAAATTCTCAAAAGTGAATTTCTTCAATCCTTCAAACCTAAGGAAAACTCTAGAGAAAACTGTCTAAAACTAAGTTAATTTCTCCACAGAAGTTCTAATGCCTAGATAGATACTAAACTAAATGTTCAAAAACATATTTATAGTCGCCAAAAATGTGCTACGAATAGGAATTCGGCGAAGTAAGTTGGGCTCGCCGAACCACTCGGTGGGCCGTCCTTTGACTCTTTCATCGCCCTTTTCGTTTTGTCATTCAGCATCCTTGGGTTCTATAACATTATGCGATCTATCACTGCTTTGCGGAACTGCTCGGCGATGGATTGCTCCATTTTGTCGCCAATTTTGTTTCTTCCCTCAGGGCTGGCACACTGGAACTTTAGGCGGTGGAACTAGCCATTCGGCGATTCACCAAACGTTCTTGGCGATCAGCAAGCTTGCCTTTCTTCAATTCTTCAGTTTGTTTTGTTCCTTTTTGCACGTTATTGTCCTTGCATTGTTCCTCAATCCATGTACCTGAAAATTAAGGATTTTTCATCAGTTTATGGCACAATTTAAGCATTTGAGGACACTAAATCTATATAAACAAATCCCTTCCAAAGCTCGGACTCATCAACACCCCCAACTTAAACTTTTGCTTGTCCTCAAGTAAAACTCAAGTTCAACAGTTCAAAAAGGATGTCTCAAACAGTGCTACAAAAGACTCAACATGAATGTACACAACAAGACTCAACTACTCATGCAATGGTCAATTGTGCACTGAAAGATTCAAGTTGTGACTCACCATTACCAAAGATGCTCAAGTTCATAATACTCGCTCTTCAAATGCAAGTTCAACTCAACAAAGGTACTCAATTTCCCTCACAACAAAGATGATTCCCTATTCACACAAAGTTCTTGAACAATTTATAGTTCCTGAATCACATACGACTCTCACACTCACAAATATGAACACATGCATGACTTTACCCATAGGTTTGCACTTATTTTCCAATCAACATTCGCTTCACCTCACTCAAGATCACAAAGGTATTTTCAAGTCTTGTAACAGGGTTGAGTGTAAAGGTATGGTCATTTAGTCTCAGTGGTTGCTACCCTCATGAAATGTGGTCCGAACATCACTTTCTCTCTTTTTTTCAACATTTTAATCATGCTCATAATTAGCCCCATTATTCAACCTCCAATGGACTACCGGACACCCCATTTCTTTTGCAACTTTCCCTACTTTATTTCACAACTTTTTCATTCTTTTTCTTTTGTTTTCTTCTTTTCTTTCTTCCTTTTTTTACATGGAGGGGTTCCATATTTTTCAAGACCATTGCTCAAAGGGGAATTTTTCACACTTCTTAATTTGCCTTCTGTTTTCACCACACCCCCAACTTAGGCTTTTGGCCTAAGTTGGCTATTCAAAAAAACCACACTTCATAAGAGTTATGGGTGAATGGATAAAGATGGGTCACAATTGTTTAAGTTTCTTCCAAGAAAAGGATAAGGCTCAAAGGTGTTCAAGCAAGGTTCACACATCTGACAAGGTTGGCCACAAAAAGAGGTGTATTATCAAATTGTTTCACTCATCAAAGTTGTTGCCTAAGATCATTTTGAAGATCTTGCATCACATAGTCAACCAGACAAACATGGCAAATTTTAGGTGTCACCACACATAGTGTTCAAGGTAAGCTCATCACACAAGGCATTTAAACCAATATCAAACGAGACTCATTTGAGCTATTGTGTAATGTTCATCACAAGAAACTCCATTTGATAACCGACTAGTCAAAATGAGATGCAATAAGTCCACATATTGTCTATGCAACTTAGTTTGGCCTCATCGTAGTAGCGCATTCAGTTGGTTCAATTAAGAGCACTATTTAAATCATCGGTATTGACCATGACCGATACTCAAATTTACACAAGAACAACCACATTCACACACAAAAGAGGTGGCACAAATTTTTCAAAATTGGTCAAAAACCATTTCCATTTAAAACAAGGAGTCATAAGCTCAAATATCAAAAAGATAGAATCAAAACACAGTTTAAAACACAAAATCCAATATATATACAAAAAATGTAATCATAAGAGGTAGGAATGGAAATACCTCACTGTACCCACAAAAGAAAAGTAGTTGTCCTCTAATGCAACTAAAATAATAAAAATCAATAAAACAACAGAGATGGAGGTAAAGAATGATCTTGTCTATCTGTCGGGGGATCAATGCCCGATGTCACGCTCTAGTTTTGGGCATTAGTGTCAGGGGTAACAACAACATTGGCTCCACTAGAGCTTGCCATGGACGTATCTGTCAGCGATGTCTAAATGACTGACTGCACTATCGTCTCCTCTAAATCAGGCTGGTCCTCATAGATGGTCGCCTCCTGAGCATCAAGTTGCTCCTCATCTGTCTCTGTCTTTACCTCAACAGCAACCACATAATTCCTAGGATCATCTCCAGTGGTAGCCGAAGGCATATAAGAACTGGACGGAACACTCTGTCACGACCCAAGCCTAGGGCCTAGACGTGACCGGCGAATGGGGAACCCGAAGGAACCCCAAACAAGCCTCATAGCGTATCATTACACATCCTTGGTCGCGGAAGCAATTAAATGACCATGAGCAATAAGCATAATCAAGG
>JAJOOO010033105.1:0-21113 GCA_029582685.1 Solanum piurae
AATAATAATGATAATAATAATAATAGTATATTAATGTATTAATTTTTTTTTAAAAAAACAGCCAACTAAATATGTCGTTTTAATCTTATTTTGAAAAAAAATAGTAATAATTATCCAACTAACTAGGATGTTTTAAAACATCCCATTACACTCCCACTTCTAACCAAATTGAAAACCTTTTAAATTAAAATTATTTATTTAAAAAAAAAACACGTATGGAAAAAAAAATATGGTGTTTTAATATTTATTTTGTAAAAATAATAATTACCCAACTAAATCGGGAATTTTAAAACTTCCCATTACACTCCTACTTCTAAACAAATTGAAGAACTTTTAAATTAAAATTATTTATTTAAAAAACCCCCACGTATGGAAGTTTCTTTTAAAATTTATCATTTAAATATTATTTAATATTTTAAATTTTATTTCAGGTTTTTTTATTTGCATTTTAAAATAAATATTTTTTTAATAAGATATAACCTATAATCTAAAAAATATAACTAATAATAATAATAATAATAATAATAATCCAAGTATAATGTTATGATAAACATAATTTAATGTCTTCTATGTTTATTATTATTATTATTATTATTATTATTTATTTATTTTACAGATTTTCAACCTTAGCACAAGATACATGAGGAATCGTCATAGCAAAAATTGTTAAAATGATAGTCTTTATCACTATCATAAACATAGAAGGTATTAAGTTATGTTTTCATAATATTACTTTTAAAGGACAATAAAATTTCAAAATAGGAAAATAATTTTATGAGAAATAAAATTTAAACTTTTGAATTTAAGATACATAATATTATGATCTAGCTAGCGCTAAATTCTATCTTGAACAATATCACTATTTTAAGTCATTTAGCAAATTTAAGACTATTCCCAATATTATATAACAACATTAAATTAAGTTGAAAATTGTGATTTTAAAATATACGATAAGCTTTTAATTTTCAATTTTTTACACAAATTAATACAATAAATAATATTTTGAATCTTTAATGTTGAATAAACATATATAAAATGTTTCAACATGTTTATTAACATAATTTTTTTATTCAAACTACATAAAAAGAATAAATTATATATATATATATATATATATATATATATATATATAATATTTTAATATAATAAATTAAATTGTGTACTAATGATATTAATTTAATATTGCTCAAAGACACAAGTTAATGATTTGTATTATTATATTGTTATTAAAATAAATTAAATATATTATTTAAGTGCATTATACATTTTATTAGTTATTTTTAATTATAAAATTATTACATTTTAAATCATCCGCGCAACGCCCGGACACGTATACTAGTATTAATAGTAACTAGACACATGATTCATACATGTGTCCTCTGTTATTAAATTATTATAGAAATAGTAAAATTTTAATTACACTTAATCATTTGTACAAAATAATAAAATCTTAATTGCACTAAATTATTTGCTTGAACGACAAAATACGAATTAAGTCAGCAAAAAATTATAGCAAACTTTTTAGAGTTCGAATATGCTATGAAATTAATATTAATACTAAAATATATAATTATTAGATATTATCTGAATATGCAAATAAGAACACTTAATTAAAATGCTTAATATGATGTGAAATCAACCAAGTAACCATACTACACTGCATATTTTAGACTATATTAAATCAAAAGAGTCCTCTGATAGATGATGTATACCTTATTAGTCGTGATTTGAGGCTCCTGTATGCACCTATGTTCAGTTGGGCATCGTCCCCACTTATATCTTCTCTTTGATCAAATTAAAGGTTTGACTGGGTGACTTCACTAGATCCTTGGAAGCATGTGCCACGGTTATAGTACGTGGAAGGCTGTAGCAATTTCAATTTGAGCATGTTTCCCAAAAATAATGAAAATATTCAAATTTAAACCATAACTTAAAAGTTAAAACGCCTAACAACATAAACTGGAAATAAAAGCCCCAAATTCCGAACCAACCATCCTAATAGACCAAAAATGACCTTCTGAAGCTAACCGCACTGATGAAATTTTAATCTGATCACATTTACCAAAAAAATTGACCAAATCTACATTTTGGTCAAAACTTAAAAGTTAAAACGCCTAACAGCACAAACTGAAAATGGAAACCTCAAAACCTAAACAAACCATCCTATGAGATAATAAAATGACCTTCCAAAACTAACCGCGCTAACAGAATTCTCATCTGAGCACGTTTACAAAAAAAGTTAAGCAAAGTCAAATTTGGCCAAAAGTTAAAAGTTAAAACGCATAACGGCACAAACTGAATATGAAAACCTCGAAACCCGAACCAACCATCCTAATAGATAAAAAATGACCTTCCGAAGCTAACTGTGCTGATGAAATGTTAATCTGAGCATGTTTACCAAAAATATTGACCAAATCTAAATTTTCGCCAAAACTTAAAAGTTAAAACGCCTAACAGCACAAACTGAAAATGGAAGCCTCAAAACCTAAACCAATCATCCTATTAATTAAAAAATGGCCTTCCGAAACTAACCGCGCTGACAGAATTATCATCTGAGCATGTTTGCAAAAAATGTTAGGCAATTCCAAATTTTGGCCAAAAGTTAAAGTTAAAACGCTTAACGGCACAAACTGAAAATGAAAACCTTGAAACCCGAACAAACAATCCAATTAGACAAAAAATAACTTTCCAGAGCTAACCGCACTGACGAAATTCCATTTTGATCATGTTTCCCCAAAATATTGTCCAAATTTAAATTTTAACCAAAACTTAAAAGTTAAAACGCCTAACAACACAAACTGGAAATAAAAGCCTCAAATTATGAACCAACCATCCTACTAGACAAAGAATGACCTTCCGAAGCTAGCTGCACAGATGAAATTTTAATCTGCACACGTTTACCAAAATTATTGACCAAATCCACATTTTGGCCAAAAGTTAAAAGTTAAAACGCCTAATAGCACAAACTGAAAATGGAAGCCTCAAAACCTGAACCAACTATCCTATTAGATAAAAAATGATCTTTCGAAGCTAACCGCGCTGACGGAATTCTAATCTGAGCATGTTTACAAAAAAAGTTAAGCAAAGTCAAATTTTGGCCAAAAGTTAAAAGTTAAAACACCTAATGGCACAAACTGAAAATCAAAACCTCAAAATCCAAACCAACCATCCTAAAAAAAATGAGCTTCCAGAGCAAAGCTCACTGATGAAATTCCAATCTGAGCACGTTTCCCAAAAAAATTGACCAAATTCAAATTTTTGCCAAAACTTAAAAGTCAAAAAGCCTAACGACACAGTGAAAATAAAAGACTCAAAACTCGAACCAACCATTTCCTACTAGACCAAAGATGAATTTATCGAACTAACCGCGTTGACATAATTCCAACCGAGCACGATTATCAAAAACATTGACCAAAGTCAAATTTTGGCCAAAACATAAGATTTAAAACGCCTAACGAAACAAATTGAAATTGGAAGCCTCAAAACCCGAACCAACCACCCTATCGAATCAAAAAACACCTTCTGAAGCTAACCGCTGACAAAATTCTCATCTAAGCACGTTTGCAGAAAATGTTAAGCTATGTCAAATTTTGGCCAAAACTTAAAAGCTAAAACGCCTACCGACACACTGAAAATGAAAACCCCAAAACCCGAACAAACAATCCTATTAGACAAAAAATGACCTCTAGAGCTAACCGCGCTAATGAAATTCAAATTTGAGCATGTTTCCAAAAAATATTGACCAAATTCAAATTTTGCCAAAAGTTAAAATTTAAAATGCCTAATGGCACAAACTGAAAATAAAAGCCTCAAAACCCGAACCAACCATCCTATCAAATAAAAAATGATCTTTCGAAACTAACCACGTTGACAGAATTCTTATCTAAGAACGTTTAAAAAAATGTTAAGGAATATCAAATTTTGGCACAAACATAAAAGTTAAAACGCCTAACGGCACAAACTGGAAATGAAAACCTCAAAATCCAAACAAACAATCCTATTAGACCAAAAATGACCTTCCAGAGCTAACCGCACTGCTGAAATTCCAATTTGAGCATGTTTCCCAAAAATACTGACCAAATTCAAATTTTTGCCAAAAGCTAAAAGTTAAAACACCCAACGGCACAAACTGAAAATAAAAGCCTCAAAATCCGAACCAACCATCATATCAAATAAAAAATGACCTTTCGAAGCTAACCACGCTGATAGAATTCTCATCTAAGCACGTTTGCGAAAAATGTTAAGGAATATCAATTTTTGGCCAAAACATAAAAGTTAAAACGCCTAATGGCACAAACTGGAAATGAAAACCTTAAAATCCAAACACACAATCCTATTAGACCAAAAATGACCTTACCGAGCTAATTGCACTGATGAAATTTCAATTTGACCATGTTTCCCAAAAATATTGATTAAATTTAAATTTTTGCCAATAGTTAAAAGTTAAAACGCCTAACGGCACAAACTGAAAAATAAAAGCCTCAAAACCCAAACCAACCATCCTACTAGACTAAAAATGACCTTCCGAAGCTAACCACGCTGATAAAATTTTAATTTGAGCACGTGTACTAAAAATATTGACCAAATTTAAATTTTGGCCAAAACTTAAAACTTAAAACTTAAAACGCTTAACGACACAAACTGAAAAGAAAAGTCTCAAAATCCAAACCAACCATCCTATTAGACCAAAACTGAACTTATATGGCTAACTGCGGTGACATAATTTCAATTCAAGCACGATTACAAAAAATATTGACTAAAGTCAAATTTTGACCAAAACTTAAAAGTTAAAATGCCTAACGGCACAAACTAAAAATGGATGCCTCAAAACCCGAACCCTCTATATTATTACATAAAGAATGACCTTCCGCATCTAACTACACTGACGAAATTCTCATCTGAGCACGTTTACCAAATATATTGACCGAAGTTGAATTTTGGCCAAAATTTAAAAGTTAAAACACCTAACGGAACACACTAAAAATGAAAGCCTCAAAACCCGAACCAACCATCCTATAAGTTAAAAAATAACCTTTGGAGTTAATTACGCTTATGGAATTTTCATCTGAGAACGTTCACAAAAATATTGACCAATGTCAAATTTTGGCTTAAACATAAGATTTAAAACACCTAATGGCACAAACTAAAAACGGAAGCCTCAAAACTTGAACCAACCTTCCAGCTAGATAAAAAATGACCTTTCGAAGCTAATGACACTGACAAAGTTCTAATCTGATCACGTTTACCAAAAATATTGACCAAAGTCAAGTTTTGGCTAAAATTTAAAAGTTAAAACGCCTAACGACACAAACTGAATATGAAAGCCTCAACACTAGACGTTGATTTACCAAATAATTTAACTTCAATTGGTAAATTTACCAACTATTCAAATATAAGTTAGTAATTAATAATTTATCAATAAATTTTATCACAGTTGGTAATAGTTACTATTCAACTAAACATTCATATGTAATATTACCAACTAATAATTAATATGTTAGTAAATTTTACCAATGGATTAATGATCGGTTGGTATATTACCAACTATTTTAATGATGTTAGTAATTTACTAACTATAATCTTTATTCCTCGGCAAAATTTCCAACTAATTGAATATTGGTTGGCAAGTTTACCAACAAATTACACTTTTTTACTAATTTACCAACACATTTATATTTGGTTGGTAAATTTAGCAACAGAATCTTGGCGTTGGTAATTGTTTGGTTAGTAATTCTTTGGTAATATGTTAATAAATTGTATAAACAATTTTTTTGTCATATTTAACAACTGATATATACTTCGTTGGTAATATTACCAACAAAAGTTGTGCGTTAGTAATATTTCAGTTAGTAATCCATTGATAGAATGTTGCTAAATTTGGCGCAATTTTTTTCCGCCGTATTTACCAACTAAAATACTTAGTTAGTAAGATTTTGGTTGGTAATCTGTTAGAATTTCGTTGTTAAGTTTTAACATATAGTTCAGTTAGAAATATGTTGGTAATTTGTTAGTAGAATACTAACCAACTTAAGTTGTTAGTAAAATGTGTTGGCAATTTAGAGTTTTTTTGTAGATCGATCTTGATTCTCTCCCCTAAGCTTCTCCAAGATTCTAGGGCCTTTAGAAGCGTACTTCTCGAATTGTTGGATGATGTAGACCTCCTTGGGATGTTGTTGATCTCCAGGAATGTCGGAAAGTGCTTCGTCGTTTCAAGTTGATCTCCGGGAAGAACTCTGTTGATCACTCCTTCGAAGAGCTATGTAGTTGATGTAGCTTTCTCCAATTCTACAATGCTTGTTGAAGAGTTTTCTTGATGCCCCTAGAATGTTATGTATATCCCCTATTTATAGTTGTAGGGGGTGGAGAAGGTTGCTTGTGATTGACCAAAGGATGTCATTTTAACACTTGGCGGATTGTGATTGGTTCTTGCATTTGACTGGGACTACCACCTCATTTGGACACGTGGCGTCACCTTGTTGGTCTTGGATGCCTAGGCACTATGACACATGACATGAGTTTTGGGCTTCAAGGTGAAATGGACCTTGGATTTAAATTTAATAAGATGAACTTATTTATTTGTAAAGCTCAAATTAATCATTCAGCCCAAATGAACGTGGATTTAATTCAAATTTTGTATGAATTTGATCCAATACAATTTATGTGTCTAGAGTTACAATTCAGCTGCAAATGCTTCAATGAGAAGTCCTTGAAAGATATAGTCTATGGTACACCTGAAGCGTGATAGACTGATCAATTCCAAATGAAAAACTCCTCGAGGAAGGAGAGGAACAAATGATCAAGTTGGTCATGATAATGAGACAAGTTCTTTAAAAGGAGCACGATGACATAGCACTTCGTAAAATCTTGGTAAAGATTCACGTGCCTAAAATGATAAAAAAAATAAAGATATCTTGATAAGTAATGTCGTTTTGGAATCGAGTCGAATGACCATTAATGATATATTTGATATGACGTAGCGCTCAATTCTACAAATGATGACGAAGATCTTGAATTTAAATCTTTCATAAAATGTAGACAGATAAATGATTAGCCAAATGAAATTCACAATTCAAGTATATTATGTTTTACTTAGAAAAGTGATTTTTTTGGACTTATAGTCTATGAATATAATGTCAGTGGGATACAAATAAATCATTGTGTAAAATTATAATCGTAAGAAATAAAGTATGCCTTAAGCCTCGGGGAATAAAGGATTTTTGCGAAAATTCTGACATTATTAAATGAAGATATATTCTCTAGTGGTAGATGCAGTGAGACTTGTCTTAGTTTGTCAATAGATGAAATACTTAAATATGTGTAATGAATGATTGTCATGTCTATAAACTTTATTCACTTGATCAAAGAATTATAGCCATAATATTAAAAGGTTAGTAACACATTGTAATTTGGAAAAGGATAGTTTTTTTTTATTATTGTAAGGTAAAAAATAATAGAGTGATATACTATTAGATTTCTTAAAAATTGAACCAAATCCATAGATATAAATTATAATTTGTTTTACAATTTTTAAACGGACTAAATTAGTTTATTTTTTTGTTTCAACCAACAACTGACCCAGAAACATCAATATCAAAGGGTAAAACATTTGCTTTTACTAAAAAAACATAGGGAACGAGATGCTCTAGACAAAAAAAAAGAGTTCTTAAATCCTCACAATGGAAAAGCTGTTCTGGGATCTAATTTATCAGGTTGAAGTTGATGATGATACTTTCTCTAGAACTTTTCAACCTGTGTACTAACCTCGCTTCCTCTTGGAATGGAAATCAAGCTTTCCTTGTAAACTATAACTCTCAAAGTGCCAGGACAACCGTGTAAATTTAATTCCTTGACTTCATTAGAATTGAGATTATATGACATCAAACATCCACTTTTGCTTTGAAACAGCAATAAGTAATCATTCCAAATTGATAATGGGGATTCAATAGGAAGACCTGCAACTGTGTATTCCTTACTCCAAGATTCAGATACACCATAATCATTCATTATCCAAATGTCAATCAAATCTTCTGTTTGGTCAATTGCGGGCTGCTGATAGCGGTAACAAATCAATGTTAAAAACTCGTTTAAAATGACTAGACTATAAGTTGGCCCACCAATGAAATAACAAGTACGGGGCATTTTCATAGTTTGAAAAATCTCTTTGCTCATGTCAAAAGAAAGAATAACCAGTGGGTCTACCTCTGGGATTGCAATCCAATGACAAGATCCCCTGAAATAAATTTGAGAACATGGCAACCAAAACAAGCTGGGCAACTGTTGATTCACATGATCCAGTTCTCTCCAACAATCATTTTCCAATCCATAAACCTCAACCTTTATCTTTATATCTTCAGGATATCCACTAGGACCTTCAAAATAAACATGTAAAATTGTAACAATCTTGTAATCTTTTGCAGTGGAGTCGAAGCCAAACCCAACACTTTCAATAGATCGATAGAATCCTCGTGGACAATTAAAAGGGCTAGGTGGGAGAAGCCTATAATTTCGTGTAGACGGATTAACTAATATGGTGCTAAAGAAATTCATCAAAGCAATCAAACCATGGCAAGGACCCATGAGTTGATCATAATCACTACTATAATTAGAGTTTAGGTAAGTCACATCTAGATCTGAAAAAATGGGGTTGAACTGATTACAATCATCACTTGAAAGAAAAGACAAGAAAGTTTTATATTGATTGGTGTCTTGTTTGATGGACCTTTTGAAGAGTATTAATTCATCTGTAGCAGTTGTTATGCGGTTGTGATGCTGGTTTATAAAAGTGGATGATTGTATGATGGCCTTGCAATTTTGGGAGATGCATTTGAATCGCACAAGAGATTTCACTGGAAATTTCAAAATTATTGCAACAATCACATCTTTGGGCACTTTCTTCATAATTCCATCCACCATCTTAGATTCGTTAAACTCAATTATGAATTTTACATCAGAAAATGGTCTTTAGGTGAGAAATAACAGCTTTAACACCTCACTTTTAGGATATACTCTGAACATTTCTATTGGACGCATAAGGTTATTCTGTACCGTTAAGACCCACAACTAACATCGTACATGCATTTTGTATTTCATGTATGTAATAAAACTAGGGGTGACAAAAGAATATGAAAAATCAAACGAATCCGTCGGACTTAATTATTCCGAACCAATTTGCATCATTTTTTTCAATAAAACCATGAACTTAATTTATTTAAGTGTATAACCGTCCCGAACAATTGGGATGATCTTATTAATATATAAAAAATGAAAAATTTCTGAACCTAACTAAATACGTTACGTGTATGTAAATATATTTTATGTATTAATAAAATGTTAAATTGTTAATATATAAATATATTTTATTAAAATTTCAAATATAAATATATCCTAGATCTTATGCCTCTTGTGTCTGGACGACTTTGATTTTTTGCTCTTTAATTAGTCTTTAATTAATTAGGTTTAAAATTAAAAGATACTATAATAGATACTCCATCTTTTTTTTATGTGCCTCCAACGATTATTGATATGAAACAATTAATTTGGGAGTTTGGCATACCAAACTTAATAAAAGATCTTGGGGGTAGAGATAGAGTTAGATAAACACTACAAGTTAACACCAATAAAGGGGGAGTCTAAGCTAGATATTACCCTACTTACTTTACTCCTTGACAAAGAGGGCTTAGGGGGTTCATAGATAAAACTAGAAGGTTTGACCTGTTATGCATTATGAAGGAAGGGACCACCCATCTATCTGTGTTAATTAATCCCCTAACTTCCCTCGGGATATAAGAGAAAGAGTTGAAATCATGTATTTCATCAACACTATAACTCCTGATGCTAATATATCGGCATGTTTATTTGCTTACCTGAAGCAATGACTTAGGATGAAACCATGAGATTCAACTATTTGTTGAGCTTCTTGAATTAATTTATCCAATCTCCAAGGGGTTTTTCATTCTCTGTTTATGTATTTAGCCTAGAATAAGATATATGTTTCTCCCAAACCTTATCGTAACCTCTACTAACTCATCATTTAAGACCATAGAATAGTGCACGGGCTTCAACCATGTTGCTAGTACCTTGGCCTAGACACAAAGAGTAAGCAAACATCATGTTGCCTTGGCTCTCTCTGATTAGCCCTCCTCCTCCACAACTTCCTTGAACGCAAATTCCACCATTGTTAAGATTAATCAAAATTTCTAGGTGGCTTGAGCCATTTGACTCTGATGGAAGTTCTTTGATAGATGTCCACTTCAAAGATTTGACAGAGGCTATTCCAGCTTTCCCCTATCTTTGCTTGACCAAAATTCTTCTGAGTAAGCATAGAGTGTAAGTGATGATAGTTTTGGTTTTGAAAAAGGAAGGCTTTAAAACCTCAAATATATTGCTGCACCTTGTTCTCCAGAGTTGCCAACAAATGATGGGTTGTAGAGGTTTAGATATGAAAGCTGCAGTGGGGTTTTTAGTCTTCAAGTTCCACAAACTGAGTTATATAATCTTGAGTGTGTTATACATATTTCCAATTCCCAGCAGCCCTGCATGAAAATTCTAGATTCTTTTAGCTTGAAGGCCTTGACAAAAAAGGTGATCAACATTTTTAATATTTGTGTTAGAGTTATCAGAAACGCAACAATGGCATCTAGTAACAATACTAATTCCACACTTTTTAGTAACTCTTTCGTCAATTGGAAGTCTATCGTGGATTGCCCTCCAATTGAGAAACGTCATCTTGAAAGGGATGTCCTTGTTCCATACATTTTTAGCGATAGTGTTGATCCCCTTTATATGCCTAATGTTACTCTAGGCCGAGCTAGTACTGAATTCCCAAGTAAAGGTATCAGTTAAAATAGGATAGTCCTCTTTGTTGTTGTCCAAGTGGATACCCGTACTGTTGATCCTATTTTTATCTTCTGTGGGGAGTTTGTATTTCAAAGTATCCCAATGCCAAATTCCCTCTATCAAGATAGAGTTGAGATTGATATAACTATGGGAGTTGTCATTAGAGTGTAGAAGATAATGTGATCCCTAGTTTTACCAGTTATTAAACCAAAATGACAAATTCCCTTTTCCAACCCTTTTGCAAATATTTTTTCAATGTTATGTTTGATCACACAGAGAGATTTCCAGTATTGGGAGTTGCATCTTGTCCATTGGACCTTCACAGGGTGTTGATTATTCTAGTACTTGGCTCTCATGAAATCACTCTTTAGATTTAGATGTTCTAAGCTTCCTCAACTGTTTTGACTTCGAAGAATTAAAAATATCTTCAATTCTTATGAAATAATTGGCTCCACCTTTCTCAAATGGATAGCACAAATTACACCAAAAGATCGAGTGATGCTTGTTTCTAGTGTCTTGTCCAGACCAAAAGAACCTAGCTAAGCATTTTGCAATAAGTTCAAAAGTTCTCTTGGGAGGATCAACAACATTGGGAAAATGAGTGGAAGAAAAATCAAGACATGTCTAATGAGGATTGCTCTGCCACCGGGAGAGAGGAGCTTAGAGTGTCATCCTCTGATTTTGCTAGTAACCTTTTTGACAATATCATAGTAATAAGAAATCTTCTTTTTCCCAGTGATTAAGGGACAACCAAGATATTTCATGGGAAATTTATGGTAAACCATACCGATGAGCCTTTTCATTCAAGTGGTAGTGTTAAGACTAGCTTTTGATTTGAGGAGAAACAACACTTGTTTCTATTTATGAGTTGGCTAGTGATGTCCTCATATTTCATGAGAGTATCCAGAATGATTTTGAGGGATCTCTCGTCCCCATTGCAGAACATGTTGGTGTCATTGGCAAATGTCAAGTCATTGATCTGGGACCATTGACATTCATGTCGAAACCTTTGTACCCAATATTTGTTTGAAGACCTGTCAACATATGAGAAAGCAATTCAACACTTAAAATAAATAGGGAAGGGGAGAGACGTTCACCTTGTCTTAATACTCTAAAAGACTTGAAAAAAGCATATCTCCAACCATTTATAATAACATAATAACAGTTATTGGACAAATAGTTATAAATAATGAGGATCCAGTTATTACAAAAACACATTTTCCTAAGAGCTGAACACAGAAAAGACCAAGAACGCATATCATAAGCTTTGCTCATGTCCATTTTTATGATCATATTGCCTCCTCTATTGGGCTTGTTAATGTAACCAATGATCTCTTGATCCAAAAGAATATTCTCTGAAATAGCCTTGTCTTTAAAGAACCACTTTTGTTCTTAGAATAATTCTAGGTAAAATATTAGCAGGTCTAGCATTGAGGATCTTGGAAATTATTTTACTAGATATATTGCACAAGCTAATAGGTCGTAAATCAGAAAAACTTTGAGGGTGATCAATTTTAGGAATAAGAACTAAACAGTTATGAGTAATTTTTTTGGAAGGATATCACCAAAGAAGAAGGAAATAATAGCTTTGTGGACATCGAAACCTATTATGTTCCAAGCTGCTTAATAAAAGTGTCCACTGAGTACATTTGGCCCAGATGCACTATCTGGATCCAAGAAGAAAACACACTATCTGACTTCTTGAAGGATTGACAGAGAACTCAATTCTCATTATACTTAATTATCAGTGATACACCTAGGTAAATTGTTGATAACTTCGGTATCTATAGAGACACTCTCACGACTAAACAACTTTGGTAAAAAGTCACTACTCCTTCAACAATTTGATCATTTCCTTCAAGCCATTGATTCTATTAATTCATAATTTTATTCAGATAGAGTCCCCTCTTCCTATCTTTAATAGTGTTATGAAAGTATGAAGTATTGGCATCTCCTTCCTCTAGCCATTTCCCCATGATCTTTTGTCTTAGGATGGAGTATCGAAGTTTTAAGCATTTTTTGAACTCGACTCTGCATCTAGAAAGTTCACATATGTTGGCCTTAATGTTTTTCATAACACTATTTTCTTCATGTGCTTTCATTTGGGCTTCCAGTCTTTCAGGCTCCTCATAGATGTCTCCATAGGTCTGTCTAGACTAGAGACTAAGCATTTTACATTATTTTTTTACCTTCTGATGTAAAATATACATAGATTTCCCACTTCTAATTCTTCCCAACATCTCTGGATGATAGCAAGAAAGTCTTCATGTTTAATCCAAAAGTTGAGAAATTTGAAATATTTTGTGCATTGGTGAGCAATGTTGTCCATGTTAACCAACAGAAGGGCATGATCTAAGCATATCCTTGAGAGATGAGACACACTAGTAGTGTTGCAATCATTGAATCATTTAGTATTATAAACTAATCTGTCAAGCTATTTCCAAATAGTGTTAGGAGGATCCCTATTGTCGAACCAAATGAATTTAGCCCCATAGTATCCTGCATCTTGAAGCCCACACTCAGTGAGGTAGTCTAGGAAGTCCATACTCTCCCCAAATGTGAAAGGTCTCTCACCCATTTTTTCTTCAGCAGTGTAAATCACATTGAAGTCCCCAATAGCACCCTAGGGACCTTAAACAATGTTTTGAATAATTTTGAGATCCTCCCATAGTTCTCTTCTCAAGTCTTCTGAACATTTAGCATAGACAACTGAGAGGCAAACAACGGGGCCGATGATTAATGTTTCAACTATACCTCATCCAATTCTAGATGCAAACGATCGTTAAGGAGTATAAAACCCAACGAAGCGTTGGGGTCGAACCCAAAGAGAGCGGTATGTGTTAAAATTCAATTAGGAAGTATAAATGTGAACTAATCAGCTATAGGAATAGAAATTATCGAGAAAGACATGTAAACATGTCTAAAAGAGGTGGCACGAATGTCAAATGGGGGTCTTTTGGTTTGCAATTATCAACTTGTAGCCTACAACACAATCACACAAAACTTAAATAACAATATAGAGAGAAATTCTCGGGACGTGTTCAATTATAGGCAAATTTCTCTATATGGGTAATTGCAACTACTAACAAATAGCTAAATATCAGTGGGTAGGCTAGACTATGAGGGAGATAGCTTTCTCTCGAACAACTATCCCAAATCAGGTCATTTCTTTCGAACATCAACAAGCATAGCAATGAAGAACAACCCACACCTTAATTCATCCACTCTCTCGAGTTAGATAGGTGGGATTGGGTTTAGGATTCACTCTCTCAAGCTGAACCCATATTAACCCAACACCTACGAACTATTAATCAAAAGCATTAGTTCTAAAATCTCTCTCTCGAGCAGGCAAAGAACACAAAATTAAAATTGTATTTGCAACGATAATTCATAAATAAAAACATTGCTAATGATTAAACCCACTTCAATATAGCATTTAAATTAGTAAATAACAATACCCATAAGCTAATTCAACCAATAATCACATGATCACACCCCATGAATTGGGATTTTAACCAAACATCATAAAAAGGTATACACGATTACCAAATCGATCAACCATCAATAGGGTAAGAGTATTCAAGCCTTTACAATGTTCCAAATTGGAGAATTTAAGTAACCCACTTGAAAAATCTCCTCAATGAATCTCCAAAAGCTTCAAAGTTTTCAGTAGAATTCTAAAACTCAGAAGAAAAACTATTCTAAATGTTCTACCCTTTTACAGTTTAAAATTCAATTTATAGTTTCCAAAAATTAAGCACGAAAGGCCATTAGCCGAGGTAAGTTGGGTTCGTCGAGTGGTTCGGCGAACCACCCTTTGCTCTCTTCTATCACCGTTATGCGTTGGTTCTTAGCATCTTCAAGTCTTGTAACTTTGAGCGATCCATCTTGTCATCACGGAACTGATCGGCGATTCGCCGACTGCCCATTCCTATTGCCGACTTGGTTTCTTCCCTTAGGGTTGGCACATTGGAACTTTAGGCGGGCTGAAGAGCCACTCGGTGAGCCGCCGAGTGGTCTTGGCAATCACTAGGCCTGCTTTTCTTCATTTCTTCAGTTTGTTATGCTTCCTTTCTCCTGTTAGTGTCATTTTCTTGCTCCTTAGCTCATATACCTGAAAGCTATGCTTTAACATCAGTTTATGGCATAAATTAGGCATTTGAGAAAACTAAAACGATCAAAACAAAGCCCTAAATAAGCCCAAATCTTGGACTCATCAGCTGACATCATGGGAAATTTTAATAAGATCATGTCTACGATGATTGATGAGTTTGAGATTTTGGCTCATTTAGAGCTTTGTTGTGGTAGTATAAGTGTCCTCAAATGCTAAATTTATGCTTTAAACTGATGCTAGAGAGATGATTTGCAGCATTACAGGCTAAGGAGCAAGGCAAGGATACAACCGGATAAAAAAGGAACCAACAAGCTGAAGAAGTAGAGAAAAGCGATCCTGGTGATCTCCAAGACCACTCAACGATCCACCGAGTGACTCTTAGCCCGCCAAATTTGACAGAACACCACCTATGAGAAGAGAGAGTTTTCGGGGAAAGATGTTCCCTATTGGCGACTCGCCAAATGGATCGACGAAGAGGGGTTCTGTCCGCCGAAGTGCACAAGACTATTAATGAAGCTACAAGTAAAGTGTCGATAAAAAGGAACAAAGGGCGCATCGCCGAACCACTCGGCAAACACCGACAAAGAACGCTGAAAGTTATAGTACAAAAAGGATGAAAACTGAGCTAAAAAGATGATGGACAAGAGTGATCCGCGATTCACCGACTGGTCAGTGAAGCCCGACTTTCCTCGCCGATTGGCCCCAAAAAGGACAAATTTTGGATCAGTAAAAATTGATGGTTTTTTTTGAAGAGAAAGGACATTCCAAACATTGTGCAAAGGGAGATTGAGAACAGAAACACTATTTTTGTTGTTTGAAATTCTTTTAGTGAAGTTGAATTGTGTTCTTGTTAGTAATAGTTGAATCTACTTACTTTTAGTTTTGGTTTTGTGTTGCTTGTGTAAAACAGAGGAAATGAGTGTCAACAGAAGCAATGGTAGTCAAGTGGGCCACAAAGATGACATCGAGAATCTCAATGAGGTCAATGAACCGAATGTCAATGACCCAAATCTAGTGGATGGAGCTGGTGACATTCGTTTACCTTCGGTTGAGGGAAACGGGGTGTTTCACATTACAAGCACCATGTTGCAGGTCTTACAATTGAAAGGTTTGTTTCGTGGGCTGGCTCATGAGGATCCCCATGAGCATATAAGGAACTTTGTTGATATTTGTGTACCGTTCTCCTTTAAGAAAATATCTCAATAATCGGTCTGGTGAGGTTGTTCCCATTTTCTATAATGGGAGACGCATGTAAGTGGTTGGCTGAATTGCCAAGATATTCTATCACTTCGTGGGACGATCTTATTACTACATTCCAAGAGCGATTCTTTCCCTCTTCGAAGATGATGACTCTTCGGGACAACATCCAAAGCTTCAAGCGTTTGGAGGGTGAGACAATCCTTGAGACTTGAATAAGGTTTAAGAAGTTGGTATTGCAATGCCCAACTCATGGATTGCCCGATAGTGTCCTGCTGCAGTACTTTTACAGAAGCCTTGATTCGGTGAACAAGGGAGTGGCTGATCAACTTTCTCCGGGAGGTTTTATGTAACAACCTTATGTAATAGCAGCCCAACTCCTTAATGGCATGACCAAGATAAACCGGGCATGGAACACCCGCGAAGATCAAGTATCTTCTCTTACTTATAAATTGACAAAAGAGCAGATTGAAAAAGATCAAGAGAGACCAAAACATGGCAAAAATGATGACCTAGCTGGACATTTTAGCCAAGAACAACCTGGGTACTGGTGTTAGGAGTGTTAATGCTGTGGGTATTGGTGGTGTGAACCCCGATGAGGCTAAGTTCGAAGCATTGCACAATGAGGAAGTGAACTTCCTAGCCAACCAAGGAGGAGGTTATCGTGCTAACTACCCAAGGCCGGGGGGAAACCAAGGTTGGAATAGGGATGAGGGCTGGAGAGACGGTGATAGAGAGTGGCATGATTGTAATGCCACTTGGAAGAAAAGAGATAGGGAGAAAGATAGGTATGTTCCTCCCGATGAGCATCAAAAGACCAAAGATTCTGAGGGTGACCGATATTCTCAACAAGGTTGAAGGGTCCAATAAAGTGTTGAAGGAAATGAAGGAATACATATGGACTCTCAACCAGACGGTGACCTTTCATTCCGTCTCTATCAAGCAGTTAGAGACCCAAATGGGTCAGATTTCTTCGCATCTTAACCCAAGACAACAAGGGGGGCTGCCTAGTGATACTATGGCAAACCCCAAGAATGAAGCTTGAATGGGTACTTGCGTCGTGACACAACGTTAACTAAGGCGCTTTTTGGGAGGCAACCCAAGTTCTTATTGTTTTATGTTTGTTTTTGGAATAACGGGTATTGATTGTGCAGGTTGAAAAGTGGAGTGTGTTGAAAATGTGAAGATTAGCGAGCCAAGAGTCCAGTCGGTGACTTGCCAAAGAGGTTGGCGAGCCTGACTTGGATTGCCATTGGAATCAGGAAAATATCATGTCGCAGTCAGTAAAACTTGGTGTGTCTTTGGACGAGAAGGTGACTCACCGAATAGGTCAGCGAACCCGACTTTGTCCGCCGTTTGGACCCCCAAATTGACTGGAGGTCTTTTAAAACTTGGCGAGGTAAGTAATCACTCAGCGCACCGCCGAGTGGTTCGGCGAGGACGATTAATATCGCCGAAAGGGCCACGAACTAAAAGGTTTTAAAAGGCCAAAGGTTTAAAATTTCAAACTCTTTCATATTCCCTCTTTTTGGCCTGGTTTTCCAAACCCCGAACTCTTGAATATCGGTTGAACTCGAATTTAATTGTTTAAGTCTTGTTGATGTGTTCTGGGCCTTTTCTGAAATTGTAGTGTTGTGTTAGTTTGCCTATCGTGGCTTCGTAATTTTGCCTAAGTTAATTAAAATGTTGATTTCCTGAATTTTGTGCTTTAAAATTGATCATAATTTTTTGGGTTGCGGTAATTAATTGTTGGGTCTAGTTGGATGAAGGCTAAGTAACCCCAATTGTGCTAAATGACGTACTTTGCCCAATGATGGAGCGTTTGACGTCATTCTTAAGGGCAAAAGTCATCAAATGGCCAATTTTGGCCAAATCAGGGGAAGTCTGAGTACCTCGTTGCCATGGGTTGAATGGGTCTTAGTTTAATTGTATAAGTGTGTTGTTTGATTTTGTTTTCGGGGGATTCAGGATTGTATTTGGGAAGCAGGGTTGAAATTTGGCACGTTGGGCAGTTCGACAAGCTAAGTCGAGTTCGCTAAACCGTTCAGCGGTTCGCCAACGTCTCCCTTGATTGTCCTTAATTTCATGTTTTGGCTAATTTAGAGTCTGTAACTTTCGGCGGGAAGCTTGACCTCGCCACTCACTCAAAGACTTATCGAAAGTTTCCCTTCTGCGCCCCTAACCCCTAAAACACACTGTAACTTTCGGCGGGTTGGTCTGAGCTAGCCAAGTAGTGTCGGCGATTCCCCGAAGGGTTCCGAACATCTCCGACCTTCCTCTTTTCTGGAAAATTTTCAAGCCAGTCCTTTCGGCGAGCCCCATTTGGCTCGCCTAAGTGACTCGGCGACTCGCTGATCGGTTCGGCGAGTCTTTCTGCAACCTATTTTCTGCATTTTCTTGGATTACTTCTAACTCTTTTTGGTGTATTTTGCATATATGACTAGAAAAAAAGTAGTAGGACAAGACGTGCCACCCAAGAAGCGGGCAAAGGGAGTCACAATCAATGAGGACGCAACTGCATCCAAGGCAAAAACAACAAAACTTCCTACCACAGGTGGGAAGGGTAAAAGAAAAGGGCAAGGCGACTATTGCTGAGTCACTGGAGGTCAGCTTCGATAGAGAGGAATTTAGCCACTCACCACAACTTCTGAGAGTGAGGGTGAGCACCAAGTCCTCATGCTGATGTTTTTGAGCCTGAGGATGATCAGCTGCTGCTAGCTCGGAGAGCTGAAATGTGGTCCAAGAGGTTGCATGATCCATTTAGGATCCGAGTACCCCAGACCACTACTCCTCTTCTTGCTCCAGACCAAGCTATCGTCCCAGCACCACCTGCACAGGGTCCTCCTCCCCGGTCTATGAATATACTAAAGGCCGAGGGAATGAGGACCATCATTGAGGAGAATAGGTTGTCTATGGATGGAGTGATAGACCGATACCTAGAGATATGGTGCACCATAAAGACCTGTAAGTTTGAGATCTTCACTAAACCCCGAGGTTCTTATATTCCTAACTAGTCCGGGAGTTTTATAGTGCGTATGGAGCTTTGGTGCCACAGGGAAAATGAAGGCTACAACCTTCAAGCCAGTGGACTATGTAGTTGTCAGGGGGAAGAATGTGAAGTGTGATAGTAATGACATAAATGTTGTGTTGGAATGCATTGACAAAACTGATGATGACTACCAATACATGATCAAGACTAAGTCCTTGGAGACTATGAAACAATGGTTGGCTCCTCTTTTATTTGATGGTACTCCTAGGTGGGTCGAGGCTGGAATGCAAATTGAGAAGAAAGACCTCAATGTGGCAGTGAAGTACTGGTTTGGCTTCATTAGCAGCACAATTATGCCGCCACAAAATTAGTCTATCCTCCTCCACACAAAGGCAGCTTGTCTTGGATCCATCATTGTAGGGAAGCGCATCAATTTAGGCATGATCATTGCACAAAAGATGGCCATGAGGGCCAAGCAGCGCCAAACCTCCCTCCCTTTTCTTGTGTTGATCATTGAGTTGTGCAGAAGAGACCGGGTGCCTCGCAATTAAAAGAAGGATGTGGAAGTGATTCCCACATCCTGCACTAACATCCGGCGAATTGAGGCTGAGTATTTAAAGGATGATGCTGAGAAGAAAAAGGCAGACCTGGTGGATTCTTTCCCAGCTGTGGACATTGAGACTTTACCTGCAGAAGCAACATTGCCTACTCTGGCCCCTGGGCCTTCAGGTATATCTAGTGCTGCCCCTTCCATGACTCCGAGTTCTTCTACCGCTCCCTTGCCTCCTAGGTCTGTTACTAGTGTTGTTTCTTCCCGACCTCCACTCACCAAGGCTGCGATACTACGGATGGGGTATCTAGCCCATTTTGCTGATAGGTGTGCCTTATGGATATAGGCTATAGTCCCTTGAATGATTGAGAGATCCCTCACTACTGCTATGACACCTCTTAGTGTGTCTATTAGTGCCCTCACGGCAAGGATAGAGGTTTGTGAGAGAGGCCAGGGAGCCACTCATGAGGTAAGGGACTAAGGGCCGCTATTGCTGAGTTGGGAAAGGATGTGGACAAGCTAAAGTCCACGGATATTTCGATGATTTTTGGGATCGTGGATATCCCTGATATGCCAGATGATTCGAATGTTCCTCCAGCTACCACCGGAGATGAGGTTCAAGCTGATGAGGTGGCAGCTGCTGAGTCCGAGGCAGAAATGGATGAGGAGAAACTCTGTCTCCAAGAGGAAACCCATATGAGGGCCTTACAGAGGTTGAGGAGCATTCCGCTGTGCAGATTTCATTGGCAGATACATCCATGGTAGGCTCTAGTTGAGCCAGTTTTGCTGTTACACCGAGCATGGATGTCCACGATCAGAGTGTGACCCCGGAGATTGATGTCCCGACAGATAGAGTGACTGAGTAGACATGTGATGATTCCACAAATTGGATTCATTTAGGGCTATATTTTAATAGAAATTGTGTCCTCAAATGCTTGTTTTATCTCAATATATGATGAAAACCCTTAAGTTTTAGGTATTTGAAGTTTGAAGGAAAGAATGGACACTACTTCACAAAAAAAAGGAACAAAAAGGCTGAAAAGAACAAGAAAAGGAAGGCCTGAGGATCGCCGAGTCCATTTGGCAAATCGCTGAAGAGTCCCACTACCCCTTTTGTTCCAGTGTGCTGAGCCCTGAAGGAAAGGATCAAGGCGGCGGAAAAAGAGAGCAGTCAGCGCATCGCCAAGGAGTTCTGCAAAGCAGCACTATGTCGTCCAATGACCCAGAGCACGATGACGCCGAAGGATGGTGCAAGACGGGGATGAACTACACCAAAGGGAGAATCACCGAGTTGATCAATGATTCCGACTAATGTCGCCAAATAATCCACCGCAACACATATTTTTGAAAACTATAAATACTCGTTGAGAGTTATAGCTTAGTATCAGAATTGGTAGTATTATTAGACAATATCATATTCTTAATAT
>JAJOOO010033106.1:0-12959 GCA_029582685.1 Solanum piurae
AGGGGAACGAAAATATATGTATATATACAATTTTCACGCATTTTATACATTTGCGTTTTTGTATAAAGTGAGAGAAGCGAGTGAGAGAGCGAGATCTGTGAGAGTGGCGAGCGAGATCTGGGAGAGGGGAGAAAGGGGAACGAAAATATATGTATATATACAATTTCTCTCGCTTTATACAAACACAAACTCATTTTATACAATTTGCATTTTTTGTATAATGTGAGAGAGGCGAGTGAGAGAGCGAGATCTGGGAGAGTGGCGAGCGATATTTGGGAGAGGGGAGAGAGGGGAACGAAAATATATATATATACAATTTTCTCTCGCTTTATACAAACACAAACGCACTTTATACACTTGCGTTTGTATAAAAAATGAGAGAGGCGAGGGAGAGAATGAGAGTGGCGAGCGAGATTCACCAAGAGAGATGTGAAATAACAACAGTTTGCTATGGGGTACAATTAAATCAAACTATATTTATAGCATTTAATTTGAATTAATAGTTTGCTATTATATACAATTTTTCCATTCAAGGAGCAACTTTCACATATAGCAAACACAAAATTCATATTTGTATGCTATAGCAAAGTTTGCATAATTACGCTCCATAGACCATAGCAAACATAAATATGTATATTTCGCTATACATATACAAAAGAAAGCAGTTGTATAATCTGTTTTGGTATACATATACAAAAAGATCCATTGTATAAACTGAAAGAGGCGAGTGAGCGAGCGAGATCTGGGAGAGTGGCGAGCGAGATCTGGGATAGGGGAGAGAGGGGAACGAAAATATATGTATATATACAATTTTCACGTATTTTAATACATTTGCGTTTTTGTATAAAGTGAGAGAGGCGAGTGAGAGAGCGAGATCTGGGAGAGTGGCGAGCGAGATCTGGGAAAGGGGAACGAAAATATATGTATACATACAATTTTCTCTCGCTTTATACAAACACAAACGCATTTTATACAATTTGCGTTTTTTGTATAAAGTGAGAGAGGTGAGTGAGAGAGCGAGATCTGGGAGAATGGCGAGCGAGATCTGAGAGAGGGGAACAAAAATATATGTATATATACAATTTTCTCTCGTTTTATACAAACACAAACGCACTTTATACACTTGTGTTTGTATAAAAAACGAGAGAGGCGAGGGAGAAAACGAGAGTGGCGAGCGAGATTCACCAGGAGAGAGGTGAAATAGCAACAATTTGCTATATGGTACAATTAAATCAAACTATATTTATAGCATTTAATTTGAATTAATAATTTGCTATTATATACAATTTTCCCTTTTTAAATTCCTTCAAACAATTTCCAAACTTGAAAAAATATTTATTTAAAGCTTCTTAGTGTGAAGCAGTGTCAGGTCAAAAAATTCGATAAGCTATCAGCTTGCGACTTTACTCCAATTCTATTTTTGTCACTCTTGCAATGAATTCTCAATTTTTTAAGAAAAAAAATATTTTTCTAAAGTATTTGATATTTTTAGAAGAGTTGGGATAATTTGTTCCCAAAAATTTCTCAAGCAAGTCCCACAATCCCTATTCTTAATACTTAGCTCAAGCAGTGCAGTAGACTGCTAACATGGATCAAAATTTCCCAAGTTTTGATGAGATTCTACCAGCTCCAATGGTCAATCCATAAATGTCATATCATACTCTATCAAACATTAACAAACAAATAAATAAAATACTTGAAGAGTTAATTTTAATAGACGTTCATCCAACTACTCAAACTAAAAATAGTCGCCAAATGTATAATGTATTAAGTTCATTTGTAGGTTTAAGGAAGATCCTTCCATGGTGTCAGTGTGGACAGTCATAAAAGATAAACATTATAAATGCAACACTAAGGGTATCAAATTGGCAATTTGGAATGAATTTGAGCAAATTAAAATAAATTGAAATAAATAATGAGTTGGGTCAAGATGAACTAAATTATGGGCACCCAACTTGACTCTCCTTTTCTTCTTTCTTTTTGGAGATATCAATAAACTTTCTGAATCAAATATTCTCAAAACAAGTTACAAGTTATAAATTTATTCAAATAAATCTTATATTCTAGCTTATTAAGCATTATATCTATCTATCTTACAAATTCTCACCACATTACTGACAATCAATAAGTATGCAAATACTATAAGACACCGTTAGCCTATTGTAGTTGGTGAAGCACTTTATGCACTTAGCTTTTAGAAACAAATAGAACCTATAAATTTTAAAGCATTAAATTGGATTAAAAAAATAGAATCAAAAACCAAATTAGAATACATGAAACAGAAGATGAATTAACAACCAGAAATACAAGGGGAAGAAACTCAGTAATCAGAATGGATTAAATTGGACAAGACAAACTGAAATCAATCCATAAAACATTATATGAAACACGAAACTGGAAATGCATCAACGTGGAGAATACTTATTGACAGGTTGGGTTTGCACACATTCATGGGTTGAACTTGGGCTACTTCATTTCACGGGTTGTCCAAAATCAACCCATCAGAATTTTATTGCATGCCCAACCCTTCAAATATAGAATAGGTTTGGGCGAGTCAAATAAGTGGGTTTAGGTTAATTTTGACACTTCTATGTACAAGCGAACAACAATAACATACATGTAATCCCGCAAATGGGGTCAGAGGAGAGTATGATGTACAAAGACCTTACCTACCTAGTCTAGTAGGGAAAAGTTGAATGTACAATTAGATTTGATCTATTGAGTTGCATTTGCTGTCTTTGAAACATCTTAGGTTCCTCTCTTCCTCTTTGTTTTCATTCCAGCGGTGAAGTAATTTGGTTGTAGTCTTCGGCATTACCCACTTCAAACCAGCATGTTCAGAATATTTCCCAAAGTTGAGCAGTCACATTGCAATGTATAAAGAAGTGGCTGGCTGACAGTTTCCACATAAATGCCATCTCTAGCACAAAATAAAACTTCTTTGAAGATTATCCTGTGTTAAGACAGCCATGCAATGCCACCTTGAGATGGGTTTCTGTTCTCCAAATCTGAAAGCAAGGCCAAGTGTTCTGTGTAGTTCATGTAGCATGAACAAACGGTAAAGCTTCCAAAAGCGCTGATATTTAGATGGAAAAGCACATTATATGAAGTGCTACATGGTATGCTAAGTGAAAACATCGTATACAATCAACTAATAACATTTGTTCTTTACATATCTAAAAAATAAGTATTATGCTACATGCTAATTCAAGGGTTTCCATTATCCAGCTCTGGTACCAAGCAGGATTAGCTTAGTGCAAATTTAGTGAACCTATTTGGTTGGGCACGAAATTTACAAAGAAATACAGACTTTTGAAATTTGTGTTATAAACTTGCCATGCATTTTTGTGGTTAGAAAATGGGAAGTTTAAAGTTAAATTGTTTTTAAATATAGGAATATGTCATTCTTTTGGAACTGACTAGAAAAGAAAGAGCGTCACATAAAATGGAATAGAGAGAGTAACTAGTTTGACAGTTAGCATAGTTGTTGTCTAAATGATAGAAATTGACGGCAAGGAAATAGATCGTTGTCACTGCGGGGAGGAAGGATCAAGTCATATTACCTGAGTTAACAAGCTAGTGGCAACCCTTCAGCTTGACTAGTTGATGTGGATCAGTTTTATCTAATAACCTCAAATTTCATTGGTTGAAATATCCATTTTGGCATTCCCATTCGAAACAGTGTTGGCGGATTGTGCCAATTTGGCAGTAGCATGGATTTTTTTTGCTATTGGCACAAGCATTTCTGCTGCCTTAGCCAATAACTGATTTTCATGCTCCCTTGATTTCTCTATTCTCGCATGCTGATTTGCTAATTTAGAAAATAACTGCATTGCTTTCTCAGCAGCAGCATCCAAATTATGTAGTGCCTCTTCATACACATGGACAGTTTCACAAGCTGGTCTCTGTGTATCAGTTGATCCAGTTTTTCCAGTCTGCAAAGGTACAGAAAACATCTCAGAGAAAGCAAGGCAATTGCACATAGTATTGCCTCCACGAACTGGACAAGGATCCTTTGACTGTTGGGTCCTACATGTTTCCTCAGTTAGCCTTGGATGAGCCACAATGTCTATTGTGTACATCAAAATCAAAGGAAATAATAACATTTATTGGCACATTGAAGAATAAAGGGCAAATAAGAAAGAATTTCTCAGAAATTGTTAAAATGAGACAAACATTCTGCATGATACACAAATTATCCTTTTATTGGCATAAAAGAAAATAAATGTATGGAAAAGAACATGATCCCGTAAAGTATCTACACTAGAAAGTTATGACAAGCAATTAGCAGTTTTACTACTATATCTTGAGATACCTTGGAGGATGAAGAATTAGGGTCAGTCATCAAGGAATGAAGGTTAGTAACTTTAGCTTGTGCCCACTTTGGGAGTCTTGAAATACTGAATTTAAATGCTGTCACTGGTGAACTCATTTCTCGACAGAGTACTCTCTGATTTACTTGGATGAGTTTTGGGGTCATAGATATGCCTTCTGGTTGGTGATGATTAACCACATGAAGTTTGATTTGACCTGAAGTTGCTGGAGCAGCAAATTTTGCTGGGGATAGCGGACAAGCATTTTCCTTAATTTTCCTCAGCATCCTTAATGATAAAGAACCAGGGACTTTCCAAACAAAGATACAACCATCACTACTTACCTGAACTCACCAGAAATCAATGTTAAGATTGGGGGAAAAAAGCTACATAAACTAGTATAAAACAGGAAATATAGAGAAAATCCTTGTAGATAGGGGGGAAGTTTGTAGCAGATCTAGCATGGTTCATTAAGTCGAAGTAATTCAAATGTTTTGCACCACTCCCTCACAGTGATGGCACCCAAGGTAGCCATCATGGACTTTGGAGTATTCTTCCAACCATTACCATCATGAGCATGGACTTAAGGACACATGGAGAGAGACTACTTTTACTTGTTCTAGTTTATATATTAAGGTTCGTTCTATTCTAAATCCTTACATGTTTTCCTTATTTTCTTGTTTTCCCCATGCCAATCTATATTGGAGTCACCCAGATAAATCAACCAGGAAGCAAGAGCTAACTTGGAAATGGAAGAGGCATCTAAGTTATGTCCAAGTTTAGAGTTCATTATAGGTTAGTTCTCACTATACTGGTTGCCTGATGGGAACCAACTATGAAACTTCTAATTAGAAAAATCATAGTTCAGATAGCAGAACACTAAATCAGGAAAATGTCCATAGGATGTACTCACAGAAACGAGATGCTTGCAGTCAGGTAAAAAGATGACACCAGTTATAACATCACCATGCCCCACTGCTTGTGCGACCATATCCCCAGCCATAATGTCATATAAGCAGAGAATCTTAAAAGAGTCTGAGCAAACCAGATAACTAGAGCTGGGATCCACAGATACCTGTAAAAAGTGATGTAGGTCTAACATAAAATCAACTAGATGATACCTATTCAATGGTTTGTCAGTATTTATGTACCTTGATAGGATCCCCTCCAATATGCTTAAATGACCTGATTAACTTCCCAGAAGGAATGCTGAATGTGTTAATCTTCTTATCCTAAGACAAAAAACACTCTTAAGTCTACAATTTGACATAGTCTCAGTTATTAAATGTTCTGACATGTTATCACTAGAAGAAATAACAACAGCCTTATTTAATCATTATCTATCTGAATTCTTTCAGAAAGAATAAAGGAAGCAAGCACTGCAATTCACAATTTACCTGCCCCACAGTGACAGCAATCTCTGTGGAACCATCAACTGCCATGTCATATACAACTCCCGGTAAGACTCGATTATAGCAAGATATTTTGTATGCTGAATCGATCATAGAAACATCACAGAAAACCAGAGACCTGTCAGGCAAACACAAGAGTAAAGGAACATGGCATATCATGCAGAAGCTGCATAGAATGATTTTGGTCCTCAAAAGTGAAGTCGTGCAATGTACTAAAATTAAGTCATTCCTCAAGCATAAGTTACAAAATCATGTTAAATGTTAAGAAGCTTATGGGTGTAGAGGAAAAGAGTATGTGTGTCAAGATGCTTATGCTTCTAACATATCAATTTCATCAAAATTTACTAGTTCCTTTCAAAGTCTACTCTAACCTATCCGCGTTGCAACTTATAATCTTAGTGCCACTGCAAGCACATTTCACGCAGGTCACAGGAGCAGAATGATCACGAAAACTTCCGATGAGGTCAAAGTTCCTGAAATGGGAGTTAGTCAAGTTAGTTATAAATGACTATTTAACTTGTTGAACAAACTCAAAAGACCAAAGGCAAACCTTTGAACATCATAGAGATGAATCATGCCATCCTTTCCCCCCGAGGCAAGAAAATAATGGCTGTGTGGACACGTACCAGCAGGAGCATCAATGCTTTGCAAACTGAAACTCAGTGATAGAATTTCGCCATCATGAGCACCCTACAAATGTAAGGATAGCAGGTGTAATTTGGTTTACATGGCCATGGAGTATACACTTGGAAAAGAATTATAAGCAAGATACGATTTCAACCAAAAAAACTTCACCCGATCAGCTCATTAGAAGAAGCAAACCGCTTCAGTTAACTGCACTCTAAAGCTATACAGGTCTACCTGGATGCACATATAATCAGTTGTGTGTAGGTTGAATATATGAAGGTTTCCCAGGAAATCACCAGCTCCCAGATACATTCCATCTGAACTGACTGCCATTGAACGATAACCTGTAGAGGCAAAGCCTGATACCAGAGAATCACGTTCAAAAACACCAGTCCTCTCTGTTTATATACAAAAAAAAACAGAGTATTAACAACATGAATGGCATTTATAATAGATATATTTGAGGCAAACCTTTTTTTATAACGTAATATATTATTTTATACTTGATCTTTGCTAATATATTTGAGGCAAACATAAGCAAAGATTCAAGTATAGAAAGAGCACTTTTTGGTATCTTGAGGAAAGATGGCACACCTAAATGTGTATTGCCTGCTGAAAGGGTACTCATAGATTTGTCTTCTGTTGGAAGAGGCAAGCTACTTGATTGTAGTTCAAGATCCCACAACCTGATACTGCCATCAGCTGAGCATGTTGCAAAGGAAACTCCACCGGAACATCCTTTAGCAACGCATGCTTTGGAGGGGTCATGCATGTGTTCGCATGAGAAATTCTTGATGTCCCATATGCAAGCACTATGTGAAACTAGCACAGAGCACCTGCTGGCCTGGAAAATATATCACGGGGATATCATGATTATCAGTCTTACATATGCCACATAGTCGCAAAGTTGAGTTCCATCCCAAAAGAGCATGATCCATCATGGCTTATGTCAAACTAAAGGAAATAAGAAAGTCAAGGTTCGGAAAGAACTAAGAGTTTCAGAGAAACACCTTGTCAACATCCTGAACATCCCATATGAAAAGGCTGCGGTCATCATATATCACAACTGTAAAGGAGAAGTTACCATCAAAATTGATGAATTTAGAAATATATTCCTTCTACTGAAAATAGCTAGTTACTTACCAAGTTTTTGCAATGTTGAAAATTGACAAGCAATTGCATTAGGTAGACTCTTCAACTGCTCATGTCCATTTTTTCCAATCATTACATGGCAGTCTGCAACACTTTCTTTACTGTGTCTGGTTTCAGGATAGTATAAGCTTCCAGCATATGCAAGAGTGTTCGCAGAAAAAAGTTTAACTTGTCCATTATTGCATGCACAAGCAACCAACTTTCTGGATACAGATAGTCCAAAGCCTTTCTCAACCTGAAGTCCCAAGTACAAAAATGATGAGAAGACTAGAGTGCCTTATATTTGAAACGGTAGTACATACCAGTTTATAGCACTTTAATATCAGAAAATTTCAGGAAGTACAGGATTTCTTTCAAAGCTTTCATCAGTGTAATTGAGTGTTAATCTGCAAGATGTAACAATATATACCTGTAATTCAACAGAATTCGCAATAGTCATCTCTGAGTTGAGATGGCACAAAACCCCTATTAACAAAAGAAGAAATTAAAGTGCTCAGAGACCTGCAACAACATGAAGATAACAGATGTATGTTAAACTTGTAACCTGCATCTGTCAGTGCATAAACATGCGAAGCTTCACCAGTTTGAATATGATCAAGGAGACTACTCTCACTCCACATAGGAGACGCAATAGCTATGAAAGAGCATCCTTTATAATGACCAAGATTAGCTTGTTTTCCAATTGCACCTGATGCTGTTCTACCTATCATACGAGATCTGGTAGATAATCCCAATTTCCAGAACTTCAGGTGCTTCTTTCCTGCGGTGATAAAGAATCTTCCATCTGATGAGAAGCTAACAGATGCAATTGCGGAACTTGGTGTGCACCCCTTGCATTTTGTAATTAAAGTCTGACTTTGAAAATCCCAGAGGCAAATATATCCATCATGAGGATATCCAACAGAAGCAAGGTGTTTGCCTGCAGGTAGTAACATAATCAAGAAAACGGGAAAGAAGAATAAGACACTGAGGGTTATGTCCCATTTCATGTATCTCAAAGAAAACTAGTTGCTTAGATAAAGAGCAATGACTAATTACAACAAACCATCAGGTGAAAAGGCAATGCATGCTACACCGTGTTGATGACTCTTCAATTCGTATTTCATAACCAAACTTGCTGCTTCCCATATCACTACAGCAGGATGAGGTCCTGACTGAAGCATTGACCCATCAGTAAGTGCAAAAACTGACTTAACAAAAGTAAAAATAAAAAAGCTAGTCACACCAGTTGAACGGAGCACTCTTTATATGTGCCTCTGTATGTATCTTTTACTGCTATTATACATATACAAGTAGGTCTTACCACTAAAATGAAAGACAGTTATACAAGCATATAGTTAATAAGTTTGAGCAGGACAGCTAATTTTATCCATGTTGCTTGCAGCTTTAACAAGCCATAGAAGCAGAAAGACATTTTTTCCTGAAAAGGTAACATATTTGTATATATATAGACATCAGCACAAATTGTGCTGGACCAAAATGGATAGTTACATCAGCCTTGCTCTTCTTACAATGGTTCTAACTTCTAACACATCTAAGGTTGTGTCATGACTACCTATGTATTCAGACTTACACCAAAAAACTAAAAGAAGAATACAATTTGATTTAATAATTAGTAAAGTGCAGCCTGTATCTTCAAAACAAGAAGAGGAGACATATTGTTGAAGCTGAAAAGACAAACTGGAGAAGCGATACAAAGGTAAATATAGCCAATCCAACCCTTTTATCTCTACATAATGATTCCTACTTCACCATATTACTGCATTAATGGATAAAATAAACACTTAGCTATGAGCCTACGACCACCTAAGCTGGAGCAACATCCTCAAGAAACAGGACCGGACTCTATTCTCAAGGGTGCACTGCAAGGGGAATTACTGGTGCAAATTTAAAAGACTGTTTTAGTGGGTACAAATCTAAGCCATCAAGAGCAACATCATAATCTTGCATTGAGACAATAAGTTGTTGTTCTGTTTCTCAAAGAGTCAGCATAAGCCCATGATGTGACATCCTTACAAAATCAAGTAAGGACCTTATAAGCCTCAATTGACATGCATTTGAACTATACAACAAGGATATGGACCCACTTAAACCTTCAACACCTCATCGCCATCAGTCTCAGTGCCAACCGCCATGAAGTTAATCCTTTTTTATTTTTCAAAAAGAAGACTAATTATAAAACCATGAAGTTAATCCTTATGGCACTGGCTCATCATTGTGAAATTTCTTGAAGGATCATGCTTTGACTATCCAATGACTGGTACAGTATACCTTCCTTGACCATGAGCTACCTCATTATAATCTTCAGACTACACAATATAGTACAAATGTATAAATTTCTCCAATTTTTTCATGTTTGAAGCTACATATAATTGACTGATGGCGATATCAGAAAAATTAAAAAGTCAAAACTACTTCTAGTCTATTCAACTGAACTAGTTCCTCTAATGCAAAGAAGACTCCGGAACTATGCCTCCTCCTACCTTTCTTATTCCCACAAGTCAACATTTAGACCTAAACTCTTAAATAGAAACACAAACGTTCAACCTCATTTGGTTACTTAAGCGTCACATTTTTTCCGTCTAGATCACTACGTCATTCTAATCTCTTCAGCCTACAAAATGTAGTACAAAACAAAAGCACAAATAGACAAATCCTCCAAATTATTATGTTTCATTCAAAAGCACAAATAGAGAAATACTCAAAAATTTCATGTTTCATACAAAACCACATATAGAGAAATTCTCCAAGGTGAGAACAGATGACATACCTCTCCAGCAGCAATAAAACGTCCGTCACACGAAACCGCAACACAGCTCAACGGCTTCGGCAATCGATTGGACACAACCAAATGCGACTGCGTGGATGAATCGACGTCATAAACCACCGCAACACAGCCTGCAATATACACACATTTCGAATTCGAAACTCCAGAAGCCAGTCCATTCGCATTCTCAGTTGTGAAACCAACAATCTCCTCTAACATCAGCTGCCAAAAAACAAAATCGAAACTGACACATTAAGCTAGAAAAACACATGCAGATCGATTTCGGAAGCTATACATTGTAACAATAATGATCGTACCTTCGGAATTTCAGTCTTCTTCTGCTTGCGAATCCGTTTCATCTTCTTCAATTTGAAAAAATTGAAAACCCTAGATGTGATGATCAAAAAGGACACACTGAAATATGTAGCTTAAAGGCTGAGTGAGAAGGGGGCGGGAAATTAGCTCAAATAAAAAAGTGATTATGTTTTTGGCGTACGTTATGTTTGATTTTTCGAGAAAATGACAGAAATGACCTCTTAATATATACTGAATAGTTTTTGGTTCTTTAAATTTGTCAAAATTTGATATTTTTAGTTTTCGTTAAATATTCACTAAACTAATTTACTTGTTTAATTTGATGGGAACAAAATAGAAAAAAAATAATTAACGGTAACTGCTCTGAGATTCCTCCCACTATTTTAACCCGAGACTTGGGACTCGCCTCGGGGCTCGCCATGGGCAGGACTCTAGCAAAACGCTTCGAGACTCAAGTGTGGGGCTTAGTTCTATAAGACTTACACCCTAAGCGCCTGACTGTACGCCCTAAGCACACCCAATGCCCAATGCTCGGAGCTCGCCTAATAGATCTCAAACAAATTATGTGTTAAAATCTTTAGTTAACATTGTTGACTCTCGTAATTCTTGAATAAATGAATGATACTTCATAAAATTTTAATCTATAGAAATAAGAAGATTGAGAGTAACTCAAATAACAAGTTGTAGTATCACATCTTACTATTTGATAATATTGTGAAGGTGATTATACATTACGTAGCATTTCTTTTAAAAATATGTAACGAAATTTTACTTTTTCACTTATCTTTGATCTTCTTGGGTTTTTCATAAATCTCAAAGTTATCATGTTTTATTTATCTATTTGAATGTAATTTTATATTTATTCATGATGGAGTTATGTTTTTATTATAATATTAGTAAGTTTTATTTATTATTTTCTTTTAGAGGGGGAATTGTATAGTACGATAAAAAAAATATTTTTAGAAATAATGATTCTTTTATTATTAAAAAGTTAAGTTATTAGATTATTTATATTTGTATTATAATATTAGAAGTTTTATTTTCTATGAGTTTCATTAATCATGTTTGTAATTATTTCAAACTTTGATGTATTTTAATAATTTTGTATTATTATATTATTATACTATATTACAAATTAAAAAATTAAAGATCCATAGGGATTAGCCCCACGTCTCGAGGCTTACGCCTCGCCTTAAACTAAGTAAAACGCCCCGCCTCACCCCGCCCCGCCCCGCGCCCCCGCCTTTTAAAACTCTGGTGTAGGTTATACCAGTACACTTCTAGCCTTGAGGCATTTTCAAAGGACTCCCTTCAAAACTTTATAGTAGGGTTTTTCAAGGTCAATGCATACTAAATGTAAATCCCACATTCTTTTTTTTATATTTCTCCACCGATTTCCTCACAATATGAATAACTTATGTTTTTTATCACCCCGAATGTAGTCATTCACACACTACACATGCATTTCTCTTACGTCGATTGAGCGAGTGAAGAAGTGAATGAAGGATTAAGTGTTGGGATGGATAAAAAGGGAATGTGGATCGGGTATATAAATTAAATTTGAATGAATGTTTTAATTTAGGTGATATAATTTAATTGATTTAATTAGTGAGGTGAACACATATCAAAAGTAATATGCCAAAATCATTTCCGGTTAATAAATAATAACACGAATGATCATTGTGTATAACATATAAATTCGACTTTTAATGGATGAGGTAAATAAATCTTTTTTCAAAAGTTTAGTAACATATTTAAACTTTTTTCCCTTTGTCATAATAATATTTTATTTACCCACTGCTATTATTTTGCCAATAAATAAATTATTATTCTATTATTGTATTTTTACCTTTATTTTACCAACACAACACGTACTGCGTATCTCTCTCAAATTTTATATCTTAACATGACGAATTATATTTTCATATGAATTATTTAAGTGAGTGGTTTCAACAAACCAAGTTAATTATTCATTAAAAATTTATGTGGCTCACGTGTCTCTATATACTAGTAAAGAAAGCTCGGGCGCTGACCGGGCCCAACATTAATAAAGTTATATTGTTACTCTTTCCGTCCCATATTAGATGAGAATCTTACTAAAAATATTTTTTTCATATTATTTGAGCACTTATTAAATTAGGATAGAATTAATTAATTCTTTTCCATTTTACCCCTACAATTAATATGACCATTCCTATATTGTATGTGTATTTTTTGTAACTCATTTCAATGTGCATTGATATAAACAAAGGGCAAAATGGTGAAGTCTTCCAATTTATTAATGATTTCTTAATCACCGTGTAAAGTTGGAAGTGCCCATCTAATATGGGACGGAGGGAGTATAGTTTATGTATTGTTATAAAATTAGTAAAG